>BQNB010050461.1:1853-41498 GCA_026074375.1 Tanacetum coccineum | reverse complement strand
GTAAACGCGTAAAACCCTAAAAATAAATTGTGAATTACATAATGTCATACAATGACCTAAAACACGAGGTGTTATAGTGTGCATATGTGTTTCGAGGCTAAAACAAAATCAATGGAAACGGATGTGCATATATGAATTATACGTCTAACATATCTATTTTTTAAGATCTAGTTTGGATCTTTAATGGCAATTCATGGTGTTCGATCTCTTTAGTATCCGATGTTGCTGTCATTGCTTGGTTATAAATTACAGGTTTGTGTCTACAACACTTTTACATATCTTGAATTCATTCATGTCATTGGTTGGTTATAAATCACAGGTTGGTTATAAAGCGTGCATATATGTTTTTGGAAGGTGTGCACGTATGTTTTTTAAGCGGCGTGTGATGAAGATGAAGAAATGCACTATTGTTATTGAAGACGTGCATACATGTTCTTCAAAGACTTGGAAGGCGTGCACAAGTGTTCTCGAAAAGCGTGCATATATGTTTTTTGAAGGTGTGCCCGTATGTTTTTTAGACGGTGTGCGATGAAGATGAAGAAATGCACTTTTGTTCTTGATAACGTGCATACATGTTCTTGAAAGACTTACATATATGTTTTTGGATGACATGCATGTTCTATTGAATTTGATGAGAAACACATGTTTTTGATACATACATGTTTTTTTATTGTATTTCATTTAATATCAAATTTTGTATACGATATTTTGGTTATTGGCTTCTTGTAAATTTTGAGGTAAGATGTATAATGTTTCTATGGTTACTTTTAAACTTTAAAGTTAGAGTATATACTAAAAACATATATGTAATTAAGTTTTTAAACAAAAAATTATGATTAAACATGTTAGACTTACAATCTTAAAAAACATATATGCATTTCACTTTCTCGAAAACTTGTAAAAAAAACTATAGAAAAAATATATATTTTTAATTTAAAACTTGTAAAAAAACAATAGAAAAATTTTATATTTTTTTAATTTCTGAAAACTTGTTTGCTGCCAAAAAAAATAAAAGTAAAAAAAAAATTAGATCCTAAAATTATGTGATTGTAAAAAACGAATTTAAAAAAAATTCATAAATAAAATAGAAATTGACTTTTACCATTATACCCTTTAAGATAAATTTAAAATCTTTAATATCTAAAAAATATGATTGGTTGAAAGGAGTTCTGTCAGTTCTCGCATTAAGATTGGTTCTGAAAATAAAGACCCCCTATATAGGGCTGTAAACGAACTGAACGTTCAGTGAACATTTCATGAACCGTTCGGTAAAAAGTTCGTTCATGTTCGTTTATTTATTAAATGGACGAACATGAACACTATTTTACGTTCGTTTAGTTAAATGAACGAACATAAACACAAGTCACGTTCGTTTGTTTATGTTCGTGAACGTCCGATTAGGCGTTTATTAACGCTCGTTTATGTTCATTTATATGTTTATGTTCGTATATCATATCTTTTAATTGTATACTTTTGAATTTGGTACGTTTAAATAAAACAACACTTATAAAACATAACATTTTGCATAATTTGATAATATATTATGTTTTTTTCTACGTTCATTTATGTTCGATCGTTTATGTTCGTTTAGTTCCTTAATAAACGAACATAAACAACTCAACCCATGCACGAACAAAAATCTGCGAGCGTGCGTGCCCAATAATGATGAGTGGGCGTCAAAATAAAAAAACAAATAGATTTAAGCTCCAATCTCCGAGCATCAAATTCTTCAATTTGCTTTAGTTTCTTCTTTAAAGATATTCAGCTCCTCTCCTCTCTTCGCACAACATGCTCAAACGTTAAACTTCATATGTCAATGTGGTCAAGCTTGCCTTTATTGCAGCAGCTTCTCTTTACATGGCCCAAACATCCAGCTGGAAAAACAAAAGGGATTAGTAACACTCACTTAAATAAAGGACATTAGTTTGTAGAAACATAATCATGTGAAAATGGCAAGAATTTAATTTTGTATTAGGTACAGTGACCAAAAATGGAGATTTTTGTTGAAAGATATTCGTAAAATGGAAATAAAGTGGTCACTAATTAAGCTTATGGAATGGGTAAATAAGTATTTATAGCTAACAAATTGTATACTTGGTTGCTAAGTTGGTTTATTTTAAAGGTAGGTTTTATTATAAATAAAACGTCAAGTTTTAGTTACATATGAGGGTTGGAACTAATATATATCTAGGATAAAGATGACATAAATGGCATTATATATGTCAACATTCAGAATTCCTACCTTTCATGTATAGGCTTACTAAGATGCAAAACTCTTGTCATTATAAACCTGATCTCAAATGAAAATATGTGTGAAGTTTTAGTTTATAGTATTACTATATTACCTCCAACTGTCTGAGACTACTTATGTTTTGTAAGGTCCCTCCAAAAAAATCCTACACCACTGCTTCCTAATAGACGCTTGAGAAGCTTTTGGCATGTACTTCTAGCCTCTTTAGTGTTGGGAAAATAGATTGTAACAGACTTAATACTGGTAGTATAATAGTTAAGTCTGGTAGTAATAGTTAGTTCTGTTAGTATTGAGTTAATACTGGCAGTACTAAGTTAAGTCTGGCAGTACTAAGTTAGTACTGGTAGAGTTAGCCAGTTCTAGAGGTCTTACTGGTCATAGGTTAGTTCTATTTAAGTTAGTTGGTTTATGTAACAGTTTAGTAATATTTATCTTATGAGATTATCCTAGGAGTTATCTTAGGAAATGATTTATGTATTATACTTTGACGTTTGTAATGCCCATGAGGGTTTCCTTGGTGTATAGAGGAACCCTACGGCACATGTTAGAAGTACGTTTTGAGGAAATTATCCAATAGAAGGCATAGAGGGCATTAATAGCAATTTAGATATCGTTTCTTCTTGATTCTTGTGTTTAAGGGGGAAAAATAATAAAAATTTTTTTTTTTTTTTTCCGGGCCCATAACACTTGATATTCATAGTCATTGTCTCACATATAGTTGATTTGGATTTATCCAAGTTATCTATAGTCTTACAAAGGCTAGTCAGATCCTATACTGAGGACCTACAAGTAGGGATGGCAATGGGTCGGGGAATTTCGGGGATCGTACTTACCATCCCCATCCCCGTTTCTTAGCCTCATCCCCATCCCCGTCCCCATCCCCATCGGGGAATCGATTTACATCCCCATCCCCATCCCCAATGGGGATCGAGGATCCCCACGGGGATTCGGGGATTTTTCGCCCTTATAAATTAAGCATAAAATTACACACAACTAAACGAAAATATAAAGAATTGACCTACATAATGTCTTTAGAACCGATACGTTGTTTACATAGTTGATTATTTAAAATGGCCATGAACTTTAAAGCATCGTAAATACTAAAATATCACATATAATATACGGAGTATAAATAAAAATGGATCGAATGTGTGTATTCAGAAAATATATTAGTTGAATAATATATAGTTAGTACTTAACATTTTAAAAGTAGTCGATTCATTAAATATGGCATATACATACAAATATACTTCAAGTATAATATTTGTCAATACTTACTAATTTATACATATACATGTACATGTAGTATTAATATACAGATAATTTATATATATTTGCACATTAAAAATTTTGGGGTCGGCTACAGGGCTAAGGATTTATGTTATCCCCATTCCCGATTTCATAATTCGGGGATTCCCCATCCCCATCCCCATCCTCGGTCAACTCGGGGATTCCTCAGTCAATTCAGGTTTGGGGATCGGGTCCCCATCGGGTATGGGTTTTATTGCCATCCTAACTACACAGTGGTATTAGAGCTTTTTGAGGGATTGGTCTCTACTGAGAAAGAAGAATCACTAGATCACAAACAAACACACTTTTACAATTCTATACAAAATGTCTCAACCTGCTAATGATGAGTTCTCCCAACATCTTAGTGATGAAGAAGAAATCCAAAACCCATGAAGATGCATCAGGGACCATGGTTGCTGCACCTAAACAACAACAACAGATGATTCCTCAAACAACTGCTATCTCAAATATCAAACTCCCAATTCTGAAGAAGGAGGAGTATGATATATTGCCGCTATGGAGATGGAGAATTATCTTGAGTACATTGATAATGAAGTATGGAAGGTAATTCAGAATGGAAACTCCAAGAAGAGAATTTCAACTGGAAGGATGGTATTGTTCGAAGTACTTTCACCAGTTACTGTGCAGAAAACTTCAGCTGTCTTGAAATAGAGAGGGATAGCTAGAATATTCTTGCAGATGGTCATTTCCAAGAACACATGAGAAGATTTCATGGAATGGATGTTGCGATAGTAGATATGGGGAAGCCATCAGAAATAGGTTTGGTGGTATGCTAAGTCCAAAGAAAATGCAGAAGGCTGTTTTCAACAACAGTTTTTGTAGCATTTAAAATAGCATTTCACAAGTAAGGGTTAGAAAAAGGATTATGATGATTTCAACAGCTACTTTCTCAATTGGAAGCTCATGGTTGCTGAGTATCAACTGAAGAGCAAAATTCCATTAGTTTCTCAGATTCTTTGCCCCAGCATTTGGTTCCATTCTAGCAATTGACAATGTGAAAACTTAATCCAGAGATTTGACACTTTATCTATGATGATTTGTCAATAACCTTAGAAGGTTTTGAGCAAGAAATTTCAAGGTTCTTCAAAACATCTTCAAGTTGCTCAAAATGTGCTTTTTGTCTTCACAAAGCTAAAGTAGCACTAATAAGGTTAAGGTTCTGTTTTTTGGAGCATACAATTCTTTGCACTACTTCTAACTTCTTTCAACCAATGTTCCTGAAAAAACAGAAGTTCTTGCTGGATTTGCTGATTGAAGTAATTCTATTCTCTCTTTTGCCAAACAATCAGAGGACTGGGAACTTAATTCATGAAGTTCTGGAAACAAATTAATTGATTGTAGATATTGAAGAGATGGTCATTAATTGGCAAATAGCATGATTGATATTAGAAAGAAGTAAGTTATATTAAGAAAACAGGAAGGAGGAGGTTCGCGTGGATGGAAAAAAAACTCTTGGTTTTGGACAAAAAGAAGCTTGAATTGGTTTTTTTATTGTCACAACACTGGTTCACTTTGCATGAGGGAATGTAAGCAAAGGGGGAAATGATGGAAGAAGAAGAAAAGAGACTCATTTTATCAACATCAAGAAGCTGGGAAGCAAGAGAAGAATCAGATGGGTTTGCTGACAATGGATGATGGGATTGTCAATTGGGGAGAACATACTGAAGCTGAAGAAACAAATCATGCACTTATGGCTATAAGCTCAAGCAATGAGGTAACTTTGTGTTCTAAAAAACTGGATGATTATACAATTACTCTTAAAAAACACTATGTGATGAAACCAATGAATTCATTTAGGGGATCAAGACGCATAAAATACATTGTTAGTCAAGCTGTTAAGAACTAGAAGCTCAACTTGTTACTTTTCAAAAACAGCAACTTTCTCTAAATGAAAAGCTTACATTTTAGGCTAATGAAATATATGAAAAAGATGAAAAGCTTAAAAGATATAGGAGAATAGGAATGAAAGCTGTCAAAGAAAAGGAACAATTGCAGAAAATAGTAGATTCATGGAAAGATTCTTCCAAGAATCTTTGGAGATTAACTTGCTTCTTTTTTTTTTTATTTTTTATGGCTGGAGTTTCAAACAGTAAAGTTGGCTTAGGATTTGAAATACAATCAAACAATGAGGTTCTAAGTTATGAGGAAGAAATGAACTTTTCTGTTTTTAAATGTTCAAAAGAGGATTCAATAGGAAAACCTTCGTACAGTAGATTTACAAAGACCAATGATTTTAAAGGTGTTCCACATCCTTTAAGTGGAGATTATACTCCTAAACCACAAGAGGAAATTGATGATTCTTTGTATGTTTATGGTAAAAAGGGTCCTCAAAAACCTGAAATTAGTGTGTCAGATGACAATTCTTCTGAGCATTCTACCTGTCAATCAAATTGATTGGTCAGTGAAGATCTTGTGATGACTGAAAATTACCTCTGAGCACTCTTTTGAGACTGAATCAGAAAGTTTAAGTGAACCAAATGAGATGTCTAAGTCAAGGTTGGAAGTAACTAATGAAAAAGATGTGTCTGCTCCAAAATCAAAAGAAAGTTGAAACTAGTTGTTGTTCACACATAAAAAACTCCTAGGACCACTCAAAGATAAAAAGGAAACACATAAAAAGAGTTAGATTTGGAAGAATTGGAATGAATATGATGGAAGGAGGAACTTTGGGGAAGGTTACTCTTTGACAAGAAAAAATGTTTTGTTTGTGGTCGTTTTGAGTCTATTTGATTAAAGATTGTGACTATTATGAAAAAGCGAAATGGCTGGGTAGTTGAGGTTACAAGGTTGTTAATACTGGTTAATTGGGGTGCAAAACCAGTATGGGGCTAATGCAAACTGGGTTAATCATGCAATAAAATTGTTCCTAGATCAGTACACTTAATACTGTAGGCCAAAACTTAATTTTGTTATGGCCTAATATTATTACTGGTAGGAACAAATATTTATTTGTTTAGGGCCTAGAGTTAATGCTGGTAGGGCCTATAAAGTTAATGCTGTTGTTAGTTCTAATATTTAATACTGTTTAGATCTAGACAGTCTAGTACCTAACAAAGACTCAAACAGTTTCAAGTCCCAAAAGACCACAGATAAATTAAATTAATCAAAGAAGGGATTTTTCAAAATCATATTCATCTGTAAGAAGACCCTTTGCAAAATCTACAACATAAATGGCTCATTCTAATGTTGTAATGGGAAGTTGGGGATCTGCTGTTAAGACCTCAGCAAGTTATAATTGAAGGAACAATAGACCAAACTTCCATTATAACAGTGGACCTACTTTTAATAGAACTGTGAATGCAAATGGTCCATAAGGCAGACCCAAGCCTGCAAAGGCCTGGGTCCCTAAGAGAAACTAATTTCTCTTTTTCATGTGCAGGAACATCCACTGAAGAACATGGTAGATAGAGGTATATTTGATAGTGGATGCTCAGGGCACATGACATGTAACAAGAATCAACTGGAGGATTTTGAAGAATTCAATGGGGGGGTCTGTTACCTTTGGAGGTAGCAAAGACTACATATCTGGTAAAGGAAGAATAAGAGTTGGTAATTTAGATTTTGTAGGTTGTGTTTTTGTAAAAGGTTAGGGCATTTTAATCTTTTCTCAATATCACAAATCTGTGATAAGCAGCACAAGGTTCTTTTCACTGAAACTGAATGTCTTGTTGTGTCTTCTGACTTTAAGATGCCTGATGAAAATCAGATACTCTTAAAGGTCCCTAGATATCACAATATGTATAGTTTTGACATAAAGACACCTTCTCCTGCAAAAGGTTTTGCCTGTTTAATTGCTAAAGCCACATCTGATGAATCTAAATTATGGCATAGATGGTTAGGTCATATAAATTTTAAAAATCTAAACAAACTTGTAAAGGGAAACCCTTTAGAGGTTTACCTCCAAGGTTTTCAAATAATGACCCACAAATGTGTTGCCTGCCATAAAGGGCAAACAACAAGGGCCTCTTGCAAGGCCAAGTTAGAAAGATGATCACTGGGCCAATACTACCTTGCATATGGGACCTTTTGGTCCTACTTCTGTTGAAAAGGCATTAATCATGCAGTTATTTGCCTTTAATCACTGATGATTGTACCAGATTTAGTTGGGTTTATTCTGTTTTGGACTCTACCTTAGGATGATGAAACTAGTGGCCATCAGTATTCTTCAGACCTTTATTTGGCGATGAAAAACAGCTTAGTCATAGGGTTTAAAATCATTAGATCAGTATTTAATGGCACTGAATTTAAGAATAGAGATATGCTTTGAATTTTGTGGAAACAAGGGGTAAAAAACCAAGGTATAGTAAGCCAGAATCTCACAAAAAATGGAGTTGCTGAAAGAATGAACAGAACCTAATTGTGGCTGCTTGAACTATGCTATCAGATTCTCTTTTCCTGCAAACTTTTTGGCGCCAGAAAGCAGTTAGTACTGCGTTGTTATTATTTTTATGAGGGTAAGAGTGACAAAAACTCAAAACAAAAACTCCATATTGAGCTTTGTTTGGCCACACAACCAATTATTAGCTACTAAGACCTTTTGGGTGTCATGTTACCATTCTAGATACTCTTAGTGTGCTTGCAAGTTTGTGGAAAATCTGTGAGGGATTCTTGTTGGTTAACTCACTAATAGCAAAAGCTTAGGGGTTTATAATTTAGTAACCAAAAGAGTTTAAGTAGAAGTAAATTTGCATTGTTAATTTTCTTTGAAGATTAACCCTAATGTCAAAGGGTAGGATATAGATTGATGTTTGACATTGACTATCTTACTTAATTCTATTGAATATATTCTGTTTACTTGGAGACTTCAAGCTAACACACATGCAGGTTGCTTGCAGAGTAACTAACCTTAGTAGGTACTTCAACATCTATGCTTTGAGGAAAAAGATAAGGAAGTAGAGCTTAGTGTTGTGCTTCAGCTGTAAAGATTCCTGAAGAAAAAGAAAAAGATGAATCCAAGGACATCTTCCACAAATTCAAAGAAAGGGAGGAGGGACCTTGAGAGAACCTCAAAAAGTGAAGAAGGATTCCTTTACTGACCTCTTTAGAAGACCTATCTAAGATTCTAAGCTTTAGAAGAGAGGTTGGAAGGAAATTGCCCTAAAGCTTTTAATGACAGTCCCTGAAAAAAACATACCAGTACTCCTTAGTTTAATTAACCTGGTAGTCACACAGTTACTACTTGGTAGGCTTGATCATGTGATTTCACTTATGCCAGAGCTCGAAATCTTTCACAAGCCTGAGAAGGATTTTTGATCGAGGATCTAATGATTGAGGAGTGGCTGGTGATAATGACTTCAACAGTCTTCCTACAGAAAATGAAGTCAGTCCTCTCCTACAATTAGATTCATAGTATTCACCCCAAAAAGTTAATACTTGGTGATTCTTATAGTCAGATGTGCAAACTAGAAAGCCAAAGTGTCAGAACATAATCAGAGCTCATGCTCTTCGCAGTCCATATCAAAAGCATCAAAGAAACATCACAAAGACTCACAGCATCTGTTTGTTCTGCCCTGCTTTCTATTCTTTGGAGGGAACCTAAGAAGAAGATTGCTGAAGCTCTACAGATGTCCAGTAGGGTTCAAAGCCATTGGCAGAAGAAATGTACAGTTTCAAGCTACAACAGTCTGGGATTCTTGTAGATCTTCCTCAAGGAATAAAAGGTGATTGGCACCAAGTGGGTTACTGAAATAAAAGAGATGAATAAGGTATTGGTATTTTTGAGGAATAAAGCAAGTTTTGGTGGCCCATGGGTACACACAGGAAGAAGGTATTTGACTATGATGAGGTTTTTTGCTCCTTGTGCTTAGAATAGAAGCTATCAGGTTTGTTTTTGGCCCTTTGCCCTTCATGATGGGGTTGTTCCGGGATTCATAGTATATCCAAATGGATGTTAAAAGTGTCTTTTCTATATGGCACTATAGATTGAAGGGTTTTTGAAGAGGTTTATTCTCACAAACCTCCTAGTTTTGTTGATCTGATTCTCCTACAAAGGTTTATAAAGGTGGTCCAAAAGCTTGTATGGACTGCACCAAGCTCAGAGCTTGGTATGCTTACTTTTATCAACATTTCCCAGAGGAAGCATGGGATAAAAGAGGGGGGCACAATTGAACAAGTCTTTATTCATTAAAAGGTGAAAAAAAAGGATATCATGCTGGTTCAGTGTTTATGTATTGATAACATTTTTTGGTTTTTCCAACAAGTCTTGGTGTGATGCGTTGAAGCCTTAATGCCAAAGCCAAATTTTAGATTGAGTTCATTGGGTGAACTCACGTTTTCTTTAGGTCTACCAAGTCCAAAAGAACAAGGGATGAATTTCATCTCTCAGGTACAAGTTATGTAGTGAAAATATTAAGGAAATTTGATCTTGTTGATGTGAAGCTGCCAATAACACCCTGGAGACAAAGGTGCCTCTGACCCAAGGATGAGGAAAGCTTTGATGTAGATGTTTACTTGTCTGATCTGGATAGGTTCCCTTATGTACTTAACTAGCCTCTAGACATGATTTATGTTATGCATGTATGTGTTTGTTTCTAGTTTTCAGGTAACACTCCAAAGACTTCTCATCTTAATGCTTTCAAGAGGGTTCTTCAAGCTATCTCAAGGGAAACCATAACTTGGGTTATGGTGTGGTATCCTAGGAATCACCCTTTGACTTGGAAAGCATTCTCTTGATATAGTGGACTATGGTGGGTCCAACCTTGGCAGGAAATAACACCAGGTGGTTTTTCAAATTTCTTGGACAATAGACTTATTCTCATGGCAATGTAAGGAAAAGGAAAAAGAAACAATAGGGCTTACTTCAACAACTGAAGCTGAATATGTAGCTGCTGCAAATGCTGTGGGTTAAGTATTGTGGGTTCAAAATCAATTTTTTTACTGGACTATGTTTTCAATTTCAATTGAATACCAAATCCACATTGATAATGGAAAGCACAATTGCATTGTGAAAGAAACCCCGTATAAGATGATTCTTTGATTCTTCAGTTTTTTTTACAGGATTGGTTACTCCTTTCTACAACAAAAGTAAAAAGCTTTCAGGGGAGGACACAAGTGGATGACATAAGTCCAAAAACACTCTTAAAGCAGCCAAAACTTCTCAGTTGCCTCTTTAAAGCCAAAGGTTTCTATTGACAAGGGGAGGAGATCAAGAGGAAGAAAAGTGGCTAAGGGAAAATAGAGGTAGTCTCAAGCTTAGATTTTCAAGAAGAAGTTGATACTGGTGCTGAACAAGTTAATACTGCTGAAGGAGTTAATACTGGCAGTATTAAACTTAGTACTGTTAGTGAAAAATTAGTTATGCAGTGAGCAATTTAGTACTTTTAGTGCTTGCTAAATAGTCTATTCTTTCTGATTAAAGGCCCAAAGAGAAGGAAAAAAGCTTCCCATTATCAGTGAAGGAAATCCTAAAAAGTTCAAAAGAAAAACAAATTTCTCAAGAGGAAGTCGAAGCTAGCCTTGCTGAAGCAATCAGATTGGATTCCTTACAGAAAGAAGAGGAGGCTAAACAAATACACTTGGATTCACTCTTAGCTCAAATGATAATTGCAGAAGAAGAAGAGTTAAATGAGGAACAAAAGAAAAGAAAAGCTAAGTTCAGTTTTGAAGTCAGCATTCATAAATGAAGATTGCGGATTTTAATTAGAGCGATTGATTGAAGCTAATGCAAAGTTGTCGAGAGCATGCTAGGGAAGTGAATTACAGGAGAAAAGATTATGCAAAAAGAGGTAAATGGTTGTTTTGTCAATCAAAGGAAGAAAGAAATATTTTGCAGAAGAAAGAGCAAGAGCTAAAAGAAATAAGCCCATGACCCAATCACAGCTAAAGACTTATATGATGAATTATTTGAAGAATCAGGGGACATGGAAGTTATCTCAGTGTAGAATTTTGAGTTTCTGAAGGAAGTCAGAAAGCATTTGATAAGCTTGGATGAACAGGTTTGAATGCTTTGCACCAATAAATTTTGAGCCACTTAAAGCTAGCTTGAAAAGATTTGGTGAGAGCTTCAGACAAAGGTACTCCAAAAAAACTGAAAAGATGATGAGAGCCAAAGGATGATGATGAATCAACAAGGGAAGTATGGAAAAAAAAGAAGAAATAGATGGCAAAGAAGAGGATTGCATACAAAAATGTTGATAAGGATGACTTGAAGGATTTAGTGAAGTTGGTGAGCATGGAAAGGAGTCTGTCACAGGTACTAAAAACTCCAATTTATTTCCTGTTCTGTAGCTAGAAAACACCCTAGTTATTAGCCACCTCATAAGATCTTCAAGTAAGGAGGAAAAAGGAGCGTACCAAATAGTTAGGGGAAGATGGAAATGATTGTAGTGTACATTAAATTCGGTTTGCTATGTTGAAGGTTATATCTAGAGATGATCTTACTGAGTTATATAGGATTGTGATGAATAGATATGGGATGGATGGACCAGAGGATGAACTAGAGAAGGTATTTTGGAAGTATTTAAAGAATATGTTTGAAGAACCTCTTTAGTTTTACCGGATCTCCTATATGGAGAGGAATTAGGACAGCAAAGGATATTAAGTTTGGAGATATTGATGAGGTCCATGTTGGTACATTGTTTTTAAACTTAGAGTCAATGGATATATATATGTTGATTGAAAGAACATATCCATTATCTGCTGAGATGTGCAAAGTCATGCTAGATAAGAAACTACAAGGAGGAAAGCCAGATGAAAATTGCTACAAAATGTTAAAAATGATGGAAAAGAAAGCTGGTATTAGGAAGTAGTGAAGTCTGAAGAGTAAGAAGTATAGGATAGATATGAGAAGGATAACACTTAGTGGAGGTGCTATGCACTAACATAACAAATGGTTATCAGTTTCAACCATGTCTATCAACATAAGAACTGGCTAGTCCCAGGAGAGCTACGGCTCTTAGTTAAGACTTCTCAAATCCGTTCTATGGTTGACAACTTGCAAATAAGTTGTATGGTTTTCAACTCACCATATCTGTTTAAGTGAAGAGTTGGCTAGCCCACAAGTTTATGGCTTGTGGTAAAGGCTGTGGAAAAACCATAACTAGTCCATAAGATTATGGCTTATGGTAAAGACAAATTGCAAATCCATATTAGATGGTTGACACTTTACCAAAAAGTGGATGGTATATCAACTCACCAAGTTTCATGTACAAAGAGTTGACTAGGTTATACAATCCACCAATGGGAATTTACCTTGTTTGGTTGCCAAAGGATTGACTAGCCCTGAGCAAACGGCTATAGGTAAAGGCATATCAAATCCGTTTATGGCTGTAATGGTTTGCCAAAAACCATATGGTATTCAACTCACCAATGTTTCATGTACTGAGAGTTGAAATGGTTTTCAGTTAACCATGGACATGCACCTTTCTGGGTGGCCAAAAGAACTGACTACTCCAGATGTGAATTGTAATGGTTTTAAAAGAGAATCCAAATCATTTAATTTTAATGATTCCACCTCTACAGGAGTTAACACACCTGACGTGATGAGAATCGACTGAAACTTTATTGATTTGAGTACATAATTGTCATGTTGCTATATGATGGATTGCTGATGAGCTTTGAACTGAAAAGAAATAGTGCTTTGCAAAGATAAAAGGAGAAGGGACTTGAAGTGTTGCCAGATCAAGAATAACTTGAAGGAATATTCTATTTTACAACATCCTCAAAAAAAGCTTAAAGTTGTTTAAGTAAAGAATCAAGAAATGTTTTGAAGGGAAACTTGAAGTTCACAAGTTGAAGATCAAGTTAGGGGGGGGGTAGGATTGTTGGGATAAAATAGATTGTAACAGACTTAATTATGGTGAGTTATAATACGTTAAGGTCTTGGTTAGTATTAGAGTTAGTTCTGTTTAGTTATTGAATTAATATTTGGCAGTACTAGTTAAGTTTGGCATTACTACGTTAAGTACTGGTAGAGTAGCAGTTACTAGAGTTAGACACTGGTCATAGGATTAGTTCTGTTTATGTTTTATTAAGTTGTTTATTGTAACAGAAAAGTAATAGTTATCTTAGAAAGATATCCATAGGAGATTCTTAGGATATGATATGTATTATACTTTGGTTTGTTTAAAAGCCAATTAGGGTTTCCTTGAGTGATTGTATAAGAGGACACTAAGGGGATAATTGTTTAGAAGTTCGTTTTGTGAAATATCCATAGAGCTTAGAGCTTAATAGCAAATGAAAATATGTGTGAAGTTTTAGTTTATAGTATTACTATATTACCTCCAACTGTCTGAGACTACTTATGTTTTGTAAGGTCCCTCCAAAAAAATCCTACACCACTGCTTCCCAATAGACGCTTGAGAAGCTTTTGGCATGTACTTCTAGCCTCTTCAGCTTTGTTGAGTTGATCTTTAGTAGCCACAAATTTCTGAAAACCCAAAGATGACACAGAGCAAAAAATATCATAAATTGCCAATGCCTATGACATCTATAAAAACAAAAGAAAGGAATGTACATGTCTTTCAAACAGATGGTATTGAGTCCCTTTTGAAGCGTCGTGCCCGATATTACCATTACCATAAAGTTTAAGCTGTAATGGCGAGCCTAGATAAGGGGAAGCATCCATTAGTTTATTATTCTCGTACTTGTACCTAGATGAAAAATGGAACGAAGCACTTTTTAGTAAAGATAGTACAGCCAGAAAAAATGAATTTATTACTATATAACTACCAACATATAATTTTGATTCCAAATTCTACGCGAAAAATCCAGACCCGGAAAGGGGAAGGGCCAGTGGTGGGCATTTGGTAAAGTCAGGCCGATCGGGTGTCTTCATTCAAGTTTCCCCGCAAAAAGCTCTCCACGCCTACTCTTAGAAAGAAGACTCTTTTTCTTTAGTTAGTACCGACCGTAAGACCCTGATACCAAATTTTTAGAACCACCTAAGCCTACTAGTAAGAGCTCGTATTTATATACTAATAAGAGCTCGTATTTATATATTTAATTTAAAAATAACGTCTATACAGTTTGAAAGTTGGCTAAAAGGTTTTGTTTTCCAAACTCAAAGTGGTCGACATATCCACTTTAAGGTTTCATCATATCTCGAACAACCTCAGTGACCACCTCTGCCTTTGACAATCAAGGAAATCAGTCTCAACCCTGTAGCATGTAGCATCAATAAGTACTTATCGCTAACCTTACATGCAATAATACGATGCATACAACCTTAATCCAAAAATGTGACCCACAACTTTGAACTCCCACTTCTATTAAACACATTTACCCCGGTTTAAAACACCAAATCAAATAATTGAGTCAAACCTTGACATTTATTTTTTAAAATACAGACATGTTTATAATTGTTGTCACAGGACCAATATCAGGCAAAGTAAACAGTCAAGCCTTAACTTTTCGTGTACATTCGAGTTTTGAATTTTTAGAATCAAATAACATAACAAAATAAGCAATAACTAAAGTTTACGCTAAACCTGTATCTTTTTTAAGAAACTTAGCCAAAGCCAGACAGTCCTTAAATTCTTTCACAAAAAAAGAATTCTTTCACAAAAAAAAACCCTTTAAAGATCGAGAAATTATTTTGAACTTTATTTTTATTTGAACAGAACATTAGGTGATCAATAAGGCAAACGGATTAAAACTTCATTCTATTATGTTGGATTAGCAGCCCTCCTATAAGTGATCGCAGCAGAGACTAAAATGGTGTCTGGGAATTGGTATTACATTTTTTTCCAGTTTAGCTTGTATCCCCTGAAAATGAATTGTCCATTTTAGACTGTATCCACCCAAACCACCCATGGATTGTCCATGTTTTCACCTCTACGTGTGACAAAAAATGGATTACCTTTGCAGTGGAGCATCAATCTGCTCCATTGACGTCCAAGAGTGTAACTGGTAGTCAAGATGGTTCCGAACTAATCAGCTCCCCCGTTCCGGATTTTCCTGTGATTAGAATAAGAAATGAGAAAACATGTCATAGCTTATATCACCTGAATCCACTATATAAAATGAAAATAAGTCAAGACTGATAGTTGTAACAATGTCAAATACCTGTCTAATACTCTTTGAAGCTGTTATAATTTACTATAAAACTATGGCATATTCTGGGTTTTTAAGGTTGTACATATACAAGGGCCTATAAACTACCAAAAACTAACATTGGTATTACTCCTAAATAATCAGATAATCATAAACAACTTCACTAGATGGAAAACAAAATAATCAACGGGTTGTTTGGCAATGCAAATTTTACTTCTAAATAATGAGTAAACATATACAGCTTCATTATAGTCGAACATGATATAATTATGTGGTTATTTGGCAATGCTTGCACATCATCAAATCATATATACATTGATGATTTCCTATTTGAAAACAAAAGGGGTACCTCAAGTCTGCTCAGCATTACTTTCAGCGTTTTTTAGTAAATCTAACATAAGTTTTGATGATTTGGCGGTCCATCTTCCTTGACCCATTCGAGTGTTTGTTCTTAGCCTGAGCGGTACGACCCACACCCCTACAAAAACGGGTGAAGGGTATGGCCTGTATGTGATAAACTTATAAATGTCTAAAGCACTTTTCATCCAGTAAAATATAAGTTTATTTACATACCTTCTTTAGGTTCTTCTTCCTTAGCTACTTCTATAGTTGTACCTTTGTTGGTGTCGGTTGCCTAATGTTTTTTCAAGTTAAGTTTCTTTTAACATAATTAGAGCACTTGAGCAGGTGTTTGGATATACTTTATGGGGCTGACTATTGTGACTTCAAGCAGTAATAAACTATAAGATCAAACTTGAGTATATCATGGATACTTGTCGGGGGTAGAGCCTATACATATACTTGCTAATTGAGCATGACCGTTCAGCTTTGGTTGTTTGACATTAGATGATCTGGTTGCTATAAAAAATCATAACATCACAAAATAAATAAAAACATACACGAAAAAGGTTTCAATTTTGTCAACACGATTATTTTGAAGCCTTACCTGGTGTTGTGGTTACACTTGTGAAAAGAGTAATGCCTACAGAAAGAGGAAACAAGAGAAGATATACCGGAAATTCATTTACTTCTTTGTATGCATAGCTTGAAGCAATAGCCTAAAATTGCCGTTCACGGTTGTATGATGAGGAAGCAATACTGTTTGTAAGCTTCAACATCGGAAAGTATTATTAGATCAAAATCGTGTTAACCACATGAAAACAATGAAGAAATATTGTTTTTCAAGCTTCTGTCACTATCATTCTCGGTCATGACCTGAAAGAAATAAACATTTAGACATAAACCTGATGGTGTCATAAAGGGGTCTTGCAATATGTTTCACCTAAAAGCATGGAAGAACATCAAACTAAAGTAATATTGACGGTCACTATAGTGTAAGTCGGTCAACTAAAAACTATCAGTCCATCGACCCTTTAAAAAGTAGTCAGTGCAATAAGCACAAGCTATTGCTCCATCTAAATGATCAAAAATGATTCATGTGTCCAATGATGCAATAAGCTAATAAGAACTATACCTACTTAGATTATAAATTATGTTGAATAAACAATATTTTTTAGTAGTATTAATATAGGTTCAACTAAGCCTGACAACAAATTGTGTATTTTTTAGCATTTTGATTTTAAGTCAATATTGGTAATCATAGGCAACCGTTATGCATCCTGTTAGCAATAGTGAGCTCACATATAGCTGTAGTGTAGTTATAAAAATATACATATGGAATTTCACTATGATTTTGGAATGTAAGTTTCTGTAGACAAAGTTGCTTACCTACATCCTCATTCCTCAAGTTCCAACCGCAAGATCCGCTCCTTTCTTTTGTTAATTTATTTGCCCTCAGGCTTATTAAGAAGAAAATTGATTTTCTGCAAATAATAATATGAATAAAAAATTTAGCTTATATGCAGCAAGAAATGGTATCACTCGCTAGCATATAACATACCTATACTTCTTTTTCATTTGCATAAATAATAGAATGTCAAAACAAATATGGAATATGAAGTGTTAAGAAATGGCTTCCTGCTCAAGCAAATTCAAGAATTAGGTCGATAACAAAAATGTGCATACCATAATTTTCCAGTGGCTACAATGGCTTTGAATACGTTCCTTACTTCTTTTTGTTCAACAGTCTCATGTCGCATTTCCATACCCCTAGGTTTGCCAAACATAAGAATGATTTACCAAGTCGCAATTTATAAAGATACACTTTTGCATTATAATTCACTACTCCCTCAATAAGCGTTTAGAGTATTTGGTTTGAATAACATATTGAGGTATCATTATTAGTTACAACACTACATGCTTTAAAGTCTCAAACTATTATAAATATTCCATAAACCACTTAATTAACATTCGTAAAAACTACTCTACTATTTACTTAAGATACTTTAGTCTACATACCCTTGCTTAGCTCAAATGTCTGTAACCGCTGGTGATATGGACTCGTCCGAGGGTTTAGTTTCAAGTTTGTTCATAGCGTCGGATAATGCTCCAAGCTTCACATTTTAATCTGCTGTGGTGGGTCTGTAACCTGAGGTGGTGACGTCTCAGCTGTCTGCATGTTAGAATCCGAAACCGGTGACTGCTACAATGTTTCAATTGTGGCGGTTGTGCAATCACATGCGAGGTCGATTAATCCAAAGGTTCAGTTGTCTCGGTGGTTATAACTGGAACATTATCCGTAGTTTCAGTTGTTTGTATATCCATTATGAACCTTGTTGTATACACCTTAGAAAATTGCGAAAATGATTCACTGATAACATCCCTAACAACATATATACAAACAATTCAACATTTTCCTCCAAAGATAAATAAATATATAAGGGGTGTTTGGGATTGTTTATTTATTCCGCTGATGCTTGTGCTTATTGATAAGTACTTATAAGCTGCTTAAAAATAAGAACTTGATATAATAGTGTTTAGATTTGCTAATTTTTTTAAAAATGCAATAATATTTAAAAAAATATATAACGTTTTGTTAAAATAAATTCAATCAAGTCCATTTATAATGCGTTTTAGGTAAAATCTGGGAGTGCTTACTGTTTGTGCTTTTCAGATCAGTTCGGTAATATAAGCTATTTCAAACATGTATGGAGCAGCCTATTTCAAGTGTTATTCAATTTAAATTTACAGATACTTTTTCGCCACTTGAAACATATTAGAAAGCCAAACACCCCTTAAAGCTGCATAGTTGCAGTACACAGACCCAAACACCCCGTAAACGGTTTCTACATTAGACTAATTTAAACACCCCTTAATTTGAAATCGCTGGACAAATTTCTTTAGTTCAGTCATGAAGAAAAATAAGAATGCACTTAAATTTTCTAGGAGTATACCTCCCTTACTTTCGGATTCGTGTTCCTTATCATTGTGTCAAAATCCTTAGCCGCGTCCTGAGTCCTCCTTCATCAAGCCCTTATCGTGACCCACAAAAACCTATTTACCCGGCTGTTCAATATTGTTGCTTAAATTTCACATATCAAGTAATGGTTGAATTAGATGAACAATTCGTATAAATAATCAATATGCTTCAAAAGAAACTAAAGTTCAGTTACGGCTGTAAATCATAGCATTTTTCTCAACATGCATGAGCTATCAAAGGATTCTATTTTTTATATGAGAAATTATTTATATGAATTTTATTTATTATAGTTTCATCACAAGCTAAAATTATGAAAAAGATAAAAGTTAAAACAAACCTCGAATCTTTGCTGTAGGTGGTAATTCAAAACAACCTTGTTAACTTTTCCGCACATCAAGAAAGGTTTGTTTCACTCATCTATGCCTTCACATTCAACAAAACCAAATTCATTAAAAAAAAGAATTCAAAGTAACCATATCAAAAAACAACAGAACCTAAAAAATAGCAATATTTACAGGTTAAGAAAACGATTAAGAAAATTGAATTATGGTTTCGGCCATATTTGCTCACATAAATTTATCTACTTTGAACATGTTTTTCATTGTGAAAAGATTACCAAGCAAAATCATTGATATTATTTAAAAGCATTTTGAATTCTTGAAACAACTAGAGACTTTTAAAATCTTACCAATCCGTGAGCGACGCTTTTTGAGGCGGCGATGGCAAGCAAAAGAATCATGGTATGTGCTCAGTTTACCAAGAAAACAATATCTTTGATTATGAACATAGTTGTTTTTGAATCAATTGTTATTGGATGAAAAAGAGGGATTTTTTTATCGTTTAGATTTGTGGTAGAATGTTTTGGGTTTATAGCTCAAATACCGGCGATTATCTGATAATGATGGCGGCTTAGGTTTTCTGAATGATATTGGGTGTGTGATTTTTTGAATGAATCGGAAGGCCAGTAGTTTTTTGAATGATATTGGGTTACAACTTGTGATTTCACATTCCACTCTCTTTGTCAAACGCGTTTTTAGTAGACGGAGAGTAGATATACCATAAATAGATTTAGTTTTTTACATTTCACTTTTCACTTTCAAGAAAATGTTGGTTTTCCTTTATATTAGTAGGGTATGTGATTACTCACCGGCATAATTTGTCACTTTGGCAAGATAGTACAAAGAAGTTTATATAATAGTGGTAAAATAGTTCATAAAATATAGCTCATGCATTCCACCCCAAAATATGTAAAACATCTAAAAAGAGGGGGACGTGAACTCACCTTAGAAGTTAAAATCAAGTTCAACGATTTCGGCAATAACGATCAAGTATGCAACGCAACGAACGTAGATCTTACTAGACGTGACTTAAGACAAATACTTATTTAAAATATAAACCTTCTCTTGTATAACACCTTTTTCTTTTTAAAATCTTCCAACCCTTCTAACAGTATATCTAACGATTTGCACATTTAGATACTTGTCTTTATTATTATTATTTTCGTACATCAGGTGTGCATGGAATGAGATTTTCTTACTTTTATACTACTACATATTACACATAAAAGTGTATGACTCATTATCTATTTTAGTGTAGATAATACATGTTTTGGCATTTGCATAATTAGTCACTAAAGCTCATCTACTAGTTAGATATAGCACGTGTGTTGATATTAGCTCAACTAGTTATCAAAATAGATTTCTTAGATATATAACGTGTCTTGATATTGGATCCATTAGTCACTCAAAAGGAAATGATAAGAGATGTATAATTTTGAGTTTAGCGGGTATATTTAGGGTTAATGGGTAAAACGGTATAATATTGTAAAAGTTTAGACGCAACCACAAAGAGTGAACGTAAATATTAAAAATAAAATTGTAATATATAGGTTACATATGTAAAATAATAAAAATACGTAGAGCATGTAGACTAATTTTTAGTCTAAAGTCGGGTTCATATTTAATGTACGTTTTACGACGTTTGCGGAATAACCTATCCGGTTATCCGTAAAAATTAATATATGCCAAGATATTATATATATGTATATATATATATATATATAGTAAGTGTACGGGGTTAAATAATAACCTAAAAATATGGATCATTGCTCAAAGGCACGCTCGTAATCGAGGTTGAATAAAAAAACAATTCAAGCTCAAAATGACCCGACAAGCACAAAATAATTTACACAAGTAAGTTTAGTCAAAGACGTTATAAAATTCTAATGGTTGTTAACCTGAGTCTAACGGTTGTCACATCCTTCCCACGTTAGAAAGAATCTCGTCCCGAGATTCAATTCGTCTTAGCCAATAATTGCGCTTGAAAATTAGTGTGGGTACTTACGCTTGATCTCGTCCTTACTCTCCCATGTGAACTCAGAATCTCTTCGCGAATTTCATAGAACTTAAACGATAGAATTTCAACTTTGCTTGAGTCTCTTGATTTCATGGGTCCATAATTTCTAATGGCTCTTTTATGAATTGGAGTTTGTTAGTGATTTGTAATTCCTATATTATAACGACGAGCGTTTCGCCAGTTAAACACTTTTTTTTTAATTTTTAGATGTGGAACACATCGTGACTTCCACTGAGCTTTTGCGGCAGCTCAAGACGATAAGCTACCGGACCAACTCTATTTGGTACCCTCAAGTGTCTAGTGTATTGAGGGTTCAACTCCCTCGCTTTTCAAAGCGTATCATGCCCTTCCACGACGAAACTTTGAGAAGCACTTGGTCTTCGATTTTAAACTATAGGGATTTATGGCGGTTGTCAGCATAGCTTTTATGTCGGTTCCTAGTTGTCTTCAATTGTTCCTTGATTACTGTGATGTTATCAACAGTCTCTTAAATAACATCCAGTCTTATTAATAGTATGTCTCCAATTTCTAGCCAACAAAGTGGAGATGTACACTTTTGCCCGTACAAAGCTTCAAATGGTGCACTAATATGTGTGAAAACACATATTCATTTTATATCAAAATAGACCCAACTAGGCCCAAAACAGACTAAAAATGGCAAAGATATGCTTATTTTTGTGTTTTGTGTGTGCAGGTACGGATATAGCAAAAATCACAAGAAAACGATAAAAAACGGGCAAACACGAACACGAGAACGGAAGAGTGTACAAAAGCCGGAAGCTAAAGTCAAAAAGTCAACTCCTGTTCAACAAAGTCCAAGCCCATTTATCCTTACCCGGCCCAAATCCCTAATCCATAATCTTTTTATAAAATCCAGGGACCTAATTTGCCACTTCTTATACTACTATATTACTTTGTTTTATAGTACAAAAATGCAATACAAACAGAGGGACCATTCTTGCCAATACCCCAAAGTTATACCTGTTTTTTACCCAATTCAGTTAAAACAAAAAAAGGCGCCAAGTACTCAATCACTATTCATCGTCTCTTCCACAATTAGCCCAGGGTGAAAACAAAGGGGTTTCTACAATTAAGGGACAAATAGGACAATTCGCGAGCTCAAGTACACATGGCAGAGTAAACACATCACTCCTTGCATCCTATTGGCTAAACCCATCAAAGAGAGGACACGTTGGATTGAAGATAGCACAAGGGAATGATGGTTTTACTCTTGAGGTACTCAGATAAGAAGCACAAGGTCACATCACACGGATTGCCACGCTGGCAATCCGTGTGAATTCATTTGTGATCCAAGGGTTAAGAATTGACATCCAATCATTGAAAGGATCCTAAGGCCAAGATTGAAGGAAGGGATAACAAACTTTGGGGCTAGAAGGTTCTTTGGCAGGCTATTTAAAGCCTTCACTCTCACACACACAAGGAGTCTAGTTTTTTTAGCTTTTAGATAGTTAGTTAATTTTAGCTTTAGCTTATGTAAAATTTCCATTTCCGTTTCCTTTTTCAAGTATTGTACTCAAAATTTCACTTAATGTAATCAAGCTTAGTCAATGAAAAATTTACTTCTCTTTTAGCACAATCTGTCATAAGCTCTCATGCTCATACCTTTGTTTATTAAGCTTCTTAATAAGCCAATACAAGCTCTCACAAGTCTATAAGCTTGTGATTGAGCTAATTGTTCACTTAATCTACTTAAACTATAAAATCAGACGAATTACCTTGGATTTTTGGAAGTATAAGCTTAAGGAAGGGAGGCTAGCAAGGGATGAGCCTCCAAGGACTTTTACTGGCTTATCTTTGATAAGCCATAGCTGTTGATAAGCTCATTTGAGCCTAATAGCTTTTGTTTAGCTAAAGCTACTAGTAAGTCTTCATTTACTTTTCTTGTTTTAAGATTTCTAGCTTAAGTTTGCTTAATTGCTTATCGTGCTTATTTTAGCTTATCTAATTGCTTATTTGTGCTTATAATTGTTTAGTTGAGCTTATTAATCATGCATTTTAATCTGTTTTTAGCTTTTGTAGCTTAGATCATAGTTTACTTTTTAACTTGTCTTAAAATCATAAAAAACCAAAAATAAGTAGTTTAGCTTTTAGGTTCTTAAATCTAGCTTATTTAGTTGATGATTTGTGTTTGATAAGCTTGTTATAAGCTAATGGTTATCTGGTATTAAGGATTTATTCACTAGTTTCTAATTTCAAGAGCCTAATGAAATCTGCCATAGTCTAAAGGGGTGTTTGGATTAATGCTAATTGACCTTCAAAAGTCAAAGTTAATTTGTGTTTTCATTTTGGTCAGTTAGATTTTCATAATGGATTAAGCTTTAAAAAGGTTTGCTAGGTTAGTTTAAGCTTAAAATCATTTTGAGGGGCAATATGCTTATCTCTGCACCAGGGGATTAATTGAGTTAAGTTAGGAAGAGTATTTTTTATCCAAGTTGTTATAGCTTTGTTTGTGTTTGAATTGTGTTCAAACACACTCACTTTGAGTGTGTAATGCAGGTATAACCACTAAGGTAACCTGCATAATAGTTTTTGCCCCTTTGTCAATTGCATCAGCAGTAGTAACTTCAGTTACTACTGCTGTCTTCTTAAGCCTCAATTAAGCTAGTATTAGTAGGACTTAGGATCTAAAATTCAGTAGGTTTATAGATTACACATAGCTTAATATAGATTAAAATTTATTTTTCATTTTCTAGCTTATTATCTTAGGTAAATCAGCTTTAAAAGTTCATCAAAAATCCTCAAAAAGCAAAAAATAGTAGTATCTAGGGGTTAGCTTCTTAATTTGAATTTCTAGCTTATAGTACTTGTTTTTATGATTTGGATTATTAGCTTATAGATAGGTAATTAAGTTTTCAAAAGTTTAGAATCTGAAATAGCTTATTGTGCTTTTTAGCTTAATATCTTTTTGAGCTTTTAAGAGTTAATTCCTGAGTTAGCTGTTTTTATCTCTAAATTCAGTTAGCTTATGATGTTGTTAGTTTAATTAGCTTTTCAAATTTAGATACTAGGCATCATAAGCTACTTAGAATAGTTTTTGTTTTCAAAATTGAGCTTGATTTGAAGTTTGTGCAAGCAAATTAGTGAAATTAAGCTTCTTGGTTCTAAAAACACCACTTTCTGAGGTCAGCTTCTTAATAAGCTCTTAGAGAGCTTATTTTTGGTTTTCAGCTAGTAGTTCTTTTATTAAAGTAGCTTAAAAAAGTGTCATCTATAGGTTTGAGCTTTTGGTTTTGAAAAATAAAAAAAGGTGCAAAAAGGGTGTTGCCAGACTCGAACCCACGACCTCTCCCACACAATACACACGTCTTACCAGTTTGCTTCAATAGCTCATCCAACCATTACTTGCACAATAAATCCTTTATACTCGTTTTGGCTTTATAAGCCCAATAAGCTATTAAGCTTATTTCGTGGCTTATTTTATAAGCTTTAATCTCGGGCTTATTTTTCCTAGGATTTAGATAGTTCAAGCTATTCTCCGTCATTTTTCTAGAATTTTTAGAGTTCATTTAGTATTTTTAATCTTTAATTTTCATTTAAAACTTTAAAAAATCATAAAAAATAGAAAATTAATCAAAAAAATATAAATATTTTTTAGAAAATTTTCTTTTATCCTAAAGTTCATAGGAAAATTACTTTTGTTTTCGTAGGGTCTAAATTGCAAAATTTCATTTTCTAAAGAACGGGATTCGTTCTCATTCTCGTTTTTCGTGTTTTTAACGTTCATCTTAACTCCGTTTCTGTTCTAGTTTTTTTTAAACTTACTTTTTAGTCAATTTAAGTCCATTTAAAAAGAAAAACTCAACTTAGGTTTAATTTTATAAATTTAGGGTTTGTAGCTTCCGTTTAAGGTTCCCGTTTTGCGTTTTTAGTTAAAATTTTAATTCTCGTTGTTTGTTTTCTTGCTTAATAGTTAGAGCTTGTTAATTTTAATTGTTAAAAGTAGATAATCAAATCAAATATTGTTTCCCATTCAAATCATTGTCCAAGCATCAAACGTAGTCTCAATTTCACAAATCGTTAGGGAAAACGACCCGGGGAATCATACTTCCCGGTTAAGATACGTATTATATTATATTATATATATTTTGAAGAATTTCCTTTTTCCCTTTGTCCTCAAGGGTAATTTGGTAAATTTTCCATCGTATTATATATTTTAATATATTTTACGTGTATAGTTTCTAGCGAATCATGCACATTTGATGCTAGTGTGATAATTATTATTGTAGGAGAATTCTACTAGAGGTAGGTGAGTGTCCTACTACCTCCTAGATTAATCACACAAACCCTCAACATGTCTTTCATGGTTTGTATCGTTCTCTCACTTTGACAATTCGTTTGTGGGTGGTAAGTGGTAGTTATGTCGAGTTGAGTACCCACGGCCTTCTAAAGTAGTCACCAAAAGCGCGACGCGAACTGACTATCCTTATCTGAGATAATGGAAATGGGTACTTCATGGCTTGGTACTATTTTCTTAATGTGTAACTTGGCAAAGTTATCCAACTTGAAGTCTTCTCGGTTCAGAAGGAAGTGCACAGACTTCCTTAACCAATCAATGATAACCCATATCGAGTCATGCCCTCTCAACGTCCTAAGTAACTTTGTCACAAGATCCATCGTGATCTTTACCCATTTCTTAATAGCTTCAATCTTTACATGGTCGACATGAATTCCCTTTGCATTGACCACGTGATCAAGAAATTGTACTTCTCGAAACCAAAACTCACACTTAGAGAATTTGGCATACCATTTCTTGTCCTTGTGAAACCTCAAAATGGTATCTAACTGTTGTTCGTGTTCTTCCTTACTTCATGAGTAGATGGGAATATCATCAATGTACATTATTACGAACTTATATAAGTAGGGTCTATATACCTTGTTCATTAGATACATAAGCGTTGTCGATGCATTAGTCAACCCAAAGGGTATGACTATGAATTTGTAATGCCCGTACCGCGTCCTGAACGCTGTCTTGAGGTGTCTTTTTCTTTGACTCTTATCTAATTACATCTTGACCTTAGGTAAATCTTTAAAAAGTAAGTTGCCCTTGCAGTTGATCGAATAGGTCGTCTATTCGAGAAAGACGGATTCAATTCTTGATGGTTAATTTGTTCAACTTCATGTAACTGATACATGTGCACTTTGATTCGTCTTTATTTTTGACAAAATGCATTGGTGCACCCCAAGGTGATGAACTCGGTCTTATTAATCCTTTACTCAAAGTTCTTGTAGTTTCCTGGACATCTCCTTCATTTCTGATGGTGCCAAATGATATGGTGCCTTAACCACCGGTGTCGCTCCCGGCACTAGGTTGATTCAGAACTCGACTATCCTAGCTGGAGGGGGTCGAGATAAATCTTCCGAAAAGACCTGGTATGATCCCTTTCTATCGTAATATTTTGGATACTTTTCATATTGGCTCCTTTTCCACTATACGTCCCAAAAATGTGACATAGTCCTTCTCCATGTATTTTCGCATCTTGATGGCCGATACTAGCTTCAAGTCCTTTTCAGACCTATCTCCTTGTACCACTAGAATTCTTCCATCTTCTAAAAGGATTTGAACAATCTTCGCGAAGCAATAAATGTCTGCTAAAACTCTAGTCCACTAATCCATCCTTACTACTATGTCGAAGCTCTTTAGATTTTAAATCAATTTACGACCCAAACTATGGTAAAACAACTCATATCTGCTCTAGGTTCGAAGAGTATGAAGGTACAGTAGTTGGTTTCTAAGATTTGTTCCTAGGTTGCGCGTATTTCTTCTTAGAGACATGGTTTTAAAAAATTTCCAAAGAAATTTATTTGAGCAATGCTTGACCAAAGTATAATTTATCATAGTAAAAAGAGATGCCACAAAAGTTACTTTAGAGAAGGATAAAATTCTTCCATGCATCGTTTTAAATTTTTATAATGATAATCGTGCAAAAAGATGCGTCTGCAAAAGCTCGCATTTCTTAGTGACCTTTATTAAAGTTGGCTTTTCAGTATAAATCATAAATAAAGAGTTTTAATAAAATAGTTCAAGGAGTGTACAATCAAGATTTTAAAATTTTGAAATCGTATTTGGTAAGTCTAATAAAATTGACGCAAACAAACTTATGTGTTAAGAATGCTTTTCCAAAGGTGGGTTGAATAATGATATTCAACAATAATTTAGGTTTAGACGTACCTTATAGTACATAGGTTTTGATACTAGATAATGCAATTATTTAAAATATACTAAAGCATCATGCTAAAAAGGGTTTTTTTTTAAAACATTTCATTCGTACAACTTTTTCTTATAAAGGAATTTGACTTATCCAAATTGGTACCATCTCTGAAATACGAACACCGGGATGAAAATCGTTGTCATGGTTACGCAATTAACCAATTTATCAAGTATAAGGTTCTTATCCTTCTATCAATCATTTTACCTTAAAAGGAGTCTTCCAGGCGATTGTCATACAACCAAACAAATAGAGTGATAACACTCCTAGTCGAGTTGCTCCTAAGGCAACTAATGACGTAATCCGTCTCATCGAATGTCTTCAAGAACGAAACGTTATAAGTAACAAGCTTTCATGTTAAAAATAATGTCAATCCACATAATGGATAAGAAAATAGTCGCATGCATTACGCAAGGTATGGTCATATACCCTGTTAAATGCCATAATTGGCGCGGGGAAAAACAATTTTTTTGTCTCATATTACGATTGAAATATGACAGAGGTAAAAGTACGCTTTAAGGTATGCGAGCGAGCTATATATGCCATAAATGGTCTTCCAACAAGTCGGCTATCAGTTGTAGTTCAACTCCCAGTCAAAAATAAGACGGTTATGACGTATCATAATATTCTTCCAACCATGTCGTTGGGTTGAATCAATCAACCACTAAGTGGTTATGCACTAATCGAGCACTCCTGCTCATATTCGCAGCCAAAATGGTTGGCTTAATAATATGACAAAATAAGACCGAAAGGTAACCGAAATATAGGTCGAATTAATTTCAAATAGCGAAAGAATGAACGTCTCTACATGTCGTGCATACGTAGTCCATCTGCTGCTCGTCTCGAGCTCTGACTCGAAATTTATCGACGTCTATCCGAAGAACATAATACTAATATTTGTCGGGGTCTTCGTCTGAATCGTATAATATACGGAAAGGTAAGGAATGTGACTTAGCGACCATGAGATGACAAAAACAAAGACGTGCTTAGTCTATCAGGTCATAGAACGGCAAAGATAAAGATCACATATAAAATGACATATTGGACTATAGAACAAACATGAAAGCATGAAATATGAACGCACACGACCAATGCAACTTCAAGTGACCTTATACCTATGACTCCACCAAACACAATACTCGGTAACTATTCCCGACATCCCATGATTCTACCTGAATTAGACAGAGTTGATCAAGTTCCGTCTAATTAAGGTCAAATGATGCAATGTCTAGACTAGTCAACTCATATCCTGTTTGGTGTTTTATAAAAAAAAAAAAATACTTTTTGGTTATAGTTGCGGGTTTTAGTTTTTTAAAAACTGGCATTCACTATAGCCACAACTCTGATACCAAATCTGTAACACCCCACTAAAGCAAAAACACGGAGTGACAGCATAAGGCACAAGCACATGGTAATAGCAAACCACCATACATTAATTAAATAGAAATAGTACATTATTACAATATTTGTCTTAGCCGAATATTGGCTTTAAAACATAAATTTCAAGTTCACAAAGCTTCGTCATTGCCGTTAATTTTTTTTAAAGAGGTGACATTGAGACTCCATAATGCAATGCCTTTAAAAGAAACTTACTGACGATCACCTGAAATGCATGAGAAAACGGGTCAACTATGAAAATAGTTGGTGAGTACACGGGTTTTATGAAATTCATGCAAAAACCTTTTTATAAATAAGTCCTCATGGCAAGAGTCCCGCTCATACAATACTTGTAATATATATACATTCACCTACTCTTACATGATAAAGAACAAGCCTCAACATATAGTTTATAAAAGAAGACATCATAGCCAGAGTCATATGAATTTATCCCAATACAAGTCCCGCCCATACAAGACTTGTATCGTATAAATTCACACACAATTTCATGATATAAAGATATGTCCGATAATAAAAAGTCTAAATGTTCAAAGCCAATTCGTTAATAGTAAATTCGTGCAATAAATATAGTGCCATGCACAAAAGCCCCTATATAAATAATATGCGTTCCATAAATAGGAAACGAGAGGTTGACTGACCTCTAATAGCGCTATCCATAATATTTACACTCCTGAATAGTAGAGTGCACGAACGGTACGTATAAATTGGGCACGAACGGTACCCAATGGGGGACTAACGATGTGAGGGGTACGAACGGTACAACACATAGGATACGAACGGTATCCCACACATTCAACACTCATATCTATGCACACAACGTATTCATATAGAGTACACGAAGTCTCATTTTAATAAAAACCATACGTATTAGAAATATAATACACGAAGTCCAATATTAACCAAGTCTTACATATTAGAAATATAATATGCGAAGTCCAACAGTTTTTCAAATCATACATATATCATAAGATGATACGAGAAGTCTCAATTTAGTAAAGTCATGCGTATATAAAATAGTACGCAAAGTCTTAATATGGCAATTGACAGATTTTAAAAAAATCAGTTCATAGTATGCAATATTTCTCAAAATAAAGAGTAGTAAAACAGGGATCATGCGAATACTCAAAAGCATTTATCAAGTTCAAAAATAGTCTAATATAGCTAAAAACGTCCAAATAGTTCATATAGTCCAAATAGTGCAAAAACTTCATATAGTCCAAATAGCTCAAAATGTCCAAATAGTTTAACAAGTCACGCGCACATAAAATAATTTGCATAGTGTGCTCAAATATTTCATAAATTAGTAACATTTATGCAAATCACCTCAAAAACGTATAAAACATTTAGAAAGATGGGGCAAGTGAACTCACAAGAAATATTTTTATAAGTTCGCATATAGTACTAGTAATTTACAAAACTATAACAAAATAATTCATAAGACAATAGTAAAGCATTTCATACGATAAAGATCATAAATTTAACCTCAAAAAGATACGTAAAAATATATTTGACAAGTATTACATGTATGCCCACACAAAAAAGATTAAAAAAAATATTTCATATACTAACTAGATACACTAGTCTTATGAATCTATATGAAATGGACAAGTATATAACACGTCTACCTGCTAGCTATGCATGCATTATAAAAAAATTAGTAACTACGGAGCATAATTCAATTTATCAAGTTATAAATTTGGTGCATTACGATAATTAATAAGTTATTACAAACATGCGTGTGTACTCTCAGACTCTCAGTAAACATTAGTCATAAGCCAAATCGATGAATAACTTAATATTGGTGTTGCTATCCAAAAACTCAGGAAGATTATACATTCTTGTAGAATGTCTTTGGTCATCTATTTAAGAGTGTAAAATACAACCATTTGGTCACATATTATTGAATCAGAAAATGGCACAATATAAAGTTGAATTTTCGCAACAGTTATGTAAAAAGGGGTATGCGATTACTCACTCGCATAATTTGTCACTTTGACAAGATAGTACAAAGAAGTTTATATAATAGTGGTAAAATAGTTCATAAAATATAGCTCATGCATTCCACCCCAAAATATGTAAAACATCTAAAAAGAGGATGACGTGAACTCACCATAGAAGTTAAAATCAAGTTCAACGATTTCGGCAATAACGATCAAGTAGGCAACGCAACGAATGTAGATCTTACTAGACGTGACGTAAGACAAATACTTATTTAAAATATAAACCTTCTCTTGTATACCACCTTTTTCTTTTTAAAATCTTCCAACCCTTCTAACAGTATATCTAACGATTTGCACATTTAGATACTTGTCTTTATTATTATTATTTTCGTACATCAGATGTGCATGGAATGAGATTTGCTTACTTTTATACTACATATTACACATAAAAGTGTATGGCTCATTATCTATTTTAGTGTAGATAATACATGTTTTGACATTTGCATAATTAGTCACTAAAGCCAGTATCTACATCTACTAGTTAGATATAGCACGTGTGTTGATATTAGCTCAACTAGTCACTCATACTAGTTATCAAAATAGATTTCTTAGATATATAACGTGTCTTGATATTGGATCCATTAGTCTCTAAAAAGGAAATGATAAGAGATGTATAATTTTGAGTTTAGCGGGTATATTTAGGGTTAATGGGTAAAACGGTATAATATTGTAAAGGTTTAGACGCAATCACGAAGAGTGAACGTAAATGTTAAAAATAAAATTGTAATATATAGGTTACATATGTAAAATAATAAAAATACGTAGAGCATGTATACTACTTTTTAGTCTAAAGTCGGGTTCATATTTAATGTACGTTTTACGACGTTTGCGGAATAACCTATTCGGTTATCCATAAAAATTAATTTATGCCACATATATATATATATATATATATATATATATATATATTAAGTGTACGGGGTTAAATAATAACCTGAAAATATGGATCATTGCTCAAAGGCATGCTCGTAATCGAGGTTGAATAAAAAAACAATTCAAGCTCAAAATGACCCGACAAGCACAAAATAATTTATACAAGTAAATTTAGTCAAAGACGTTATAAAACTCTAATGGTTGTTAACCTGAGCTTGACGGTTGTCACATGATCACCTGAAAATAATACTCGAAAGGGTCAACATTACGTTGGTGAGCTCGTAGGTTTAGAAGTAAACCCAGTTGGTGTGCTAGAATTTAAGAGTGAATAGTTGTGCAATATGAAACCAGAATGCATACAATAGTATTTAATTTATCAACAAATCTCAACCCAAATCAATAAAACAATAGAGTCCCCGCGCGCTTATAGTCCTCCGGACCTATCGCCTACCAACTGGCGCTACACAGTCGGCTAAATAGTGTGGAGCAGAAATTCACATTGGAACTTCGCATAAATAGATCTCATAGCATTCACATAGTGTTCGCATAGCATTCATATAATGTTCACATAGCATTCATATACACAATCATAGGCACATAGCATTGTCCAAAAAGAAATAAAAAGTTTTTGCACAGTATTAAAAGTAGTTGAAATAAGTTTTGAGTATCATTTTCCTCCAATAGAAAAGAGTTTAAAAATGGGGCTACGAGAACTCACCTCAAATAAGATGATGGTAGCTAATAGTGGATGATCTCTAACTAAACTTGCAACGGTACCCGGCCACGTCCTATTTAATAAGCTTTACTTAGTAATATACCTTGCGAAAACAACCTATTGTATAAGCGTTTACATTAGAGTTTGTAAAAATGTTTTGTGTAATTGTTTATAAATGATTTCATTAAGTATTTTGACTCAATGAACTTAGGTCAAGGTGCGACATAAGTATTATTTGAGAAAAGAATTGGAGTTTCATAACTGAATGGAATATTATGTATTTAAAAGTTGTTGATCCTACTTCAATAGATCGAATTCCTTAAGCTTGTTTAAGGTTTAGTTATATTAGATAAATCTAACACAGCTATAGTATAAACTATGTTTGAATGTATTAAAGATTATGCGAAATCTAATCTTTAATATTAAGAAGACTTATCAATGAAACAGTAATAAACATACAATTCAACAAATAAGCTCCAATATTATTAATGATAATAATACGAATACTCTCAAAGTATTAGGGTTACAAAGACCTTGAAGCTATGAAAATTGATAAAAGATAATAAAAAAGATATCAAACTCTATGCCCTAGGACCTCCTTTTATACACCAAGGAGCCCTAGTCGGCTTACAATACTTTCCTAAGTATCCATAATCTTTTCTATAAACAAATAACTTAATACATATCATATAAGTAGTATTAACAACAAAACAGTACTAACTTATTAACCTTAGCAGCATTAACTTATCTCTGATCAGTCTTAACCTTGAGCAGTACTAATATTCACTAGCAGTAGTAACTTTGTACTAGCAGTACTAATATTCACTAGCAGTAGTAACTTTGTACTAGCAGTAGTAAACACTTAGCATATTTTCTTTGAAGTTCATGAGCAGCACTAAATCCAGCTGAGCAGCATTAATACAAACATGAGCAGCAGTAATTCAAACAACATCAAGAAGACTTTTAATCCCAACAATTCTCCCCTAAACTTGATATTCTTCTTCAAAATCATCAAGTTTCTTCATTTAAAGCTCCATCAACACCAAGAGGATGCTTCCAAACACTTCTTTACTTCTTAAGTTGTTTCATGATGAATTTAAGAAGCTGATAAGCCATTTCACTTTCATAATGAATCATAAGCTTCTTTTCCAACATCATTGTAAGTGTAGATGGTGTAAGAGGATACTTCTTCTCTACCAACATATAAATCTGCACATGTTGCATCATCAATGAATGTACTCCATAGGAGTCATACAGCTTCTAATTCAACACGTTGTCGTCTTGTTGATTCTTTCATACTTTATCTTCTATATGTGGTTCAAACATTGTTTTCAAATCACCCCATAATATCAAATCCAAGTCTTCCACTAGTCTTATTGACTTATATTTAGCTTTTACCAACTTGTACAAATTTTCTAAATCTTTCCTGTCAAAACTTTTAAGCATGTGACTAAAGATCATGTACGTTTGAGACTTTCCATCAGCTCTCATTATTTGATAATAGTTTTTTCTTCTTTCTTTATGAATCTTCCAGCCAACAATACTTGGAGACTTAACAGCCAAAGGTATAGCATCAATTGCTACTTCTTCTTCATCTGGAATGATTTCCATTCTCTGTTTAAGCTCTGCTGTTTCTTTCTCATCTTCCACCTTTTGCTTCTTTGTACTCTCTTATACCAGCTCTGTTCCTGCTTTATTTTCTTTGTCTTCCACCAACTCTGTTCTAAAGTCTTCAAATGTATTTACCCTTTTGAATGCTCTATTAAACATCTCTTGTATAGAATCAAACTCTTTCAACTTCAAATCATTGAGCTTGTATCCTTCCATGTTCTTTAGGTAAGTACACATTATCTTTCTCTCTTACAAGTCTTTCTTCTTCATCAAATGCAGCTTGTAGATTTAAAGCAGTTTCTTCATCAAGACTGATTTGATCTTTCTTCTTCATAGGCTTCACAGGTTCTATCAATACCCCTTTACCTTTGTCCTGTAATTGTTGTGAAGATAGTTGTGAAGATATTGTTGTTGTAGATTCACCTAGCTCATGTATAACAATCCCTTTCTTCTTGGGCTTTGCACTTTTTATTTCTTCAAGTGCTTGAGCCAAAGTAATATCATCAACATTATTAATTATAGCAATAGTTGTTGTAGCAGCACTAAAAGTTGTTACAGCACTAGCAGCACTAACTATATCACCAGCAACACTAACCAGGGTAATTTCTTCATCTAAATCAATAGCATCAATACTCCCCTGTTTGGATGCATCCTCACCCAAACTTTCTTCATCATCAGACGATTCTACCCTATCAATCAAACTAACTTTGTATAATCTCTTCAGCCTATAAGTTCTTGACCTATCTTTCTTTTCAAGCTACTTGACCCTCTTTTCAAACTAGCAATCTCATTATGTTGAGAGGTCTTTGTCTTCTTCAAATCAAGAATCCTATTTTGTAAAGTGGTACATAGTGCCATCAATTCATTAAGTTTAAGTCTATCCTCTTCACTTTGAAGTCTGTTACCTCTTGCGAGCAGTGAATCATTATAATGTTTAGATACATTCTCAAACCTAGTTTGAGCAATAGTATCCCCCATGGTTTTTTGGCACCTGGGACCACCACCTGAAGTAGTTCCTAGGAAACTAGATTCATTAGGTGTTTCCTTGGATTGGGTCTTATTTATGTTACCACTATCCTGCTCTGCTTCTAAGCTAGAAGCAGTAGTGGCAGCCCTTACCAAACTGTCACCCAACTCCTTATGGACAGCCTCATCTGCAACATTCTTAATAGGATCACTAGACTGAGGTACCTGAGTGTCCTTTCTTTTAGGCTTCCTAGGTTTTTGTGTCTTTTAAGGTTGAGTAGATGGTTGAATAAAAGTGGGTGTGTAATGGGGATCAGTTGGAATTGCTGAACCTTCACCTATTTGTGATTGGTTTTGTACCACCATTGTTTGAAATAAAGGTGTTACTCTACCAGAAAACCCTTTGCCTATTCTTCTCATGTTTCCAAAAATCTTTTTAGTGTGATAGGGTTCAATATAAATTCTCTTATGAGTTGGCAGTCCATCATATTGTTTGTCCAAAAATATTTATACAAACCTTGGATACATCAAAAATTTAGCTTGTTTACTATCCAAATTTCTAATCATACTATCAAAAATCAATTTTGAAAAGTTAAATTTCTGGTTTGTGGCTAAGCAGATAATGGCAGATGCCATAGTACTACTAAACTCATTCCATGCAGTAGTCTTTGGACTTAGACACTGTAAAATAATATAAATTAGAAATTTCCATTGTGGGGAAAAGAATGGTTTATAAATAGTTAGCTTTTGTGAAATTTTCTCATACCCCATCAATGTAAGTTGTTCAAAAATGGTAGAATTTGGTAAACAATCAATACCTTCCTCATCTGCTAGTTGAAGATCTCTTCTAACAGATGATTCAGTGATGATTATCTTCTTGCCATCTACTAGGGCATGTAACTGTTCTTTCCCATTGATAGTTTTGGCCTTGACAGTAGACCAGAACTGTTCAACGTAAGAAATATATATAGTAGGATTAACTGTTAATGCATTCAAAATTTATTCAAACCCATCACTCTTTGTGGGTTTAGACAAAAATGCGACCATATTATGAGTATCTGCAAACTTTAGAGTCGCCATTTGTGCTGGGTTTTGATAATGGATGATAAAATTGAGTTAGGGTTTGTAATTAGAGAGTATATGAGAGAATAAACTCGATTAAATGATTGATTGAAACCCTTGATCGAAGTATTTATGAAAAATACCCTCAACAACCCAGCAGTAGTAACTCAGCAGTAGTAAGTTATGCCTAGCAGCATTAACTTTGAGTCACCAGTATTAACTTCAATTCTATTCCAGACAGCTTTCCCATTATCAAGCTAACACTTTTCTTTGCTTATTCTGCAAAATGTTAGCCTAAAAACCAAGAAAACACAAGCCATAACAATTTTCACAATTATCATAGTATTAATTATACCTAGCAGTATTAAGTATAACTAATAGTAAAAACTCAGCAGTATTAAGTATAACCAGCAGTATTAATTATACTTAACAGCAGAAACTTTTAATGACATGAATAACAGTACGAATTCATATAAAAACTCTACAAAAACATAAAGAGATAAAAGACTTTAAAAATTTAGCATTCCAATACTAGCAATCAACTATTGAAATCTACTTACATCAAAAGCTTTTGTAAGCAAATCTTCAACATTCTTGTCAGTATGGATTTTGACCATTTGAATCAATTTCTTTTCATTGCAATCTCTAATAAAATGATGTCTGATCTCTATATGCTTTGTTTTTGAATAAAAAATAGGATTTTCAATTATGCAAATAGTACTGTTATTGTCAATAAAGATCTTGGTATGCATAAAATTGTACCCATAATCAAGTAGTTGATTTTGAATCCAAAACACTTGTCCACAGCAACTTGAAGCAGCCACATATTCAGCTTCAGTTGTGGAATTTGCAACCACTGTCTGTTTCTTGCACTGCCATGATATTAATCTACACCCAAGGATTTAACAACCACCTGTTGTAGACTTCCTATCCAAGCTTGCTCCAGCATAATCACTATCAGTGTATGCTACCAAATCAAAAGGAGAATCTTTTGGAACCAAAGGCCCAATTTTGGTTGACCTTTTAAGTACCTAAAAATCCTTTTCACAGCATGAAGATGTGAAACCTTTGATGACTTGGTATCTAGCACAGACACACACTGCAAACATGATGTCAGGTCTTGAAGATGTTAGATACATCAATAAACCAATCATTGACCTATACATATGAACATCCACTTATTCACCATCTTCATCCTTGAGCAGATGCTTTTGAGTTTCCATTGGTGTGCTTGCAGTCTTGACTTCTATAAACCTAAATTTCTTTAAAATTTCAGCAACATATATATCTTGACTAATAAATATGCCATCCTTCTTCTGCTTGACTTGTAGTCCCAAGAAGAATGTAAGTTCTCCCATAGAACTCATCTGAAATTTCTCATGCATCAACTTCTCAAATGCAATGCATAGATCCTTCTTTGTTGAACCAAAGATGATATCATCCACATAAACTTGGACTAGCAAAATATCACCTTTGTGCCTTTTGATGAATAAGGTCTTGTCAATTTTCCCTCTTTGAAACCCATTGTCCAACAGATATGTTGACAAGGTTTCATACCAAGCTCTAGGAGCTTGACGTAGTCCATACAATACTTTTTCAACCTTGTATACTCTATCGGGAAAGTCTGGATCTTCAAATCCTGGTGGTTGACAAACATACACCTCTTCTTCAATCTTCCCATAGAGAAAAGCACTTTTTACATCCATTTGATACACCATAAAATCTTTAAATGAAGCATAAGCTAAAAATAGCCTAATTGCTTCAATTCTTGCAACAGGGCAAAGACTTCATCATAGTCAATCCCTTCTTCTTGTGTGTACCCTTGAGCAACCAATCTTGCTTTATTTCTTATCACTATTCCCCTTTCATCCTTTTTATTCTTGAAAACCTATTTAGAGCCTATAACCCTTTTTCCATTTGGTAAATCCACTAAAGTCCAAACTTCTTGTAACTTGAATTGTAGAAGCTCTTCCTGCATAGTCTCTATCCAACTTGCATCCTTCAATGCATGAATTACCTTTTTGGGTTCTTCCTGTGATAAAAAGCAAGCAAATAAGCAGTTTTGAAGGTCTTTATGGTTTGTTCTTTGTTGAATAGTACTAACAAACCCATGTTCCTCCAAATTCTTTGACATCTTTCTTGTTTGTGTAGATGATTACAAATCTCCAATCACTTGATCAAGAGGATGATCTTTATGAATTCTTGTAGTTGGATTAGGACTGACTTGGATTGTTGTATCCAAATTGTTTATGTCAGCCACTGCACCATCATCTTCATCATCTCTTGAGAAGTCAAATATGCTATCATCTTCCAAAGCAGGCATATTTGGATCAAATGGAAGTTCAATGCTTGTTTTTCCACCAACAGCATTAACCTCATTTATGCTAGCAACATTAACAGTTGAACTAACAGTATTAACATTATCAACAGTATTAACATTGTTAGTGCTGTTAACATTATCTTCCTTCTCTTGATCTTTACATTCACTATATTTTCTTAGATCTTCATCAACCTTCTTTCCATCATCACTTGAAGGTTTGTATCCATCATCATGAGAACTCTTTGGATCTTGGGAATATGGTGGATCAGCAGTCTATAATGGTAGCAAAATGTAATCTTTGACATGTTCTGTCTCCTTTCTAGCTTGACCTACATTATCACTTGCTTTTCTACCTGCAAAAACCATTAGACTGTGTACCTGCAACAATTGGCTCATAATTCATTGTTCTTGTTAATGCATCAATATCTAATAGCCAATCTGGTCTACAACCTTCAACATTAGGTGTACTCTCACTAAACCTAATATGCAAGTTTTCTTCCACTATCCTTGTTCGACTATTGAATACTCTAAAGGCTTAACTATTCAAAGAGTATCCAACAAAGAAACCTTCATCAGCCTTACCATCAAATTTTCCTAAGTGATCTATGGTATTGAGAATGATAACAGGACACCCAAATGGTCTCATAAAACTTAAAGTTGGTGTTCTACCATGAAAAAGTTCATATCGGGTCTTGTTATGAGGCTTAACTACTAACAGAATATTTTACACATAGCAAGCAGTATTAACTGCTTCTGCCCAAAAAGTAGTTGGCAACTTAGAATCAGCTAGCATAGTCCTAGCAACCTCAATTAGTGTCCTATTCCTCCTCTCAGCAACTCCATTTTGTTGAGGAGTTCTAGCTACACTAAATTTTCTCAAAATATCCTTCATCTTACAAAACTGATTCATTTCTTAGTTTTTGAACTCAGTTCCATTATCACATCTAATCAACTTAACCTTGTAATCTACTAGATTTTCTATCCCAGTTATAAAGGACTTAACAATGCCACTAGTCTCATCCTTAGTAGCTAGAAAGAAAACCCATGTAAACCTACTGTAATCATCTGTGACAACTAGGCAATACATTTTCTTCTTAAGGATTTTTAAAAATGTTGGACCAAACAAGTCCATATGCAACAAATGTAAAGGAAAATTGATTCAGTTCTCAGTTTTGGACTTACAAGAGGCTCTGTGTTGCTTTCCCTTTTGACAAGCAACACAAGTTTGATCATTTTCAAAAAGTTT
>BQNB010050460.1:0-41499 GCA_026074375.1 Tanacetum coccineum | reverse complement strand
AACGATAACAACCTCTGAGTCTTGCCTATACTACTACTAAAACGGTTAGGTACTCTGCCTAGGGAGTTGTAAAACTTCTTGTAGAAGTCCCTTACGACAACCGCATCACCTGAGTAACTCAATTTTTTCTAAGGACCCATCCAAAGTCACACCCATTGAATTGACGGCCTTCATGGTTGCTGTAAACAACTGTAAAAATTCAGTGACCCCACTTCCTTTTACTATAAAGAAAAAGAAAGGGAAGTCTCAAACTGTAACTCTAACCTTACCCTAGTCACAGGGCCCTGAGGCTTCAGGGTCACTGCCTCAAAAGAGGAAGAAACCTAAGTCCAAAAAGACACCCACTAAGACCAAGGTAACACCACCCCCTGAGCCAACTGAGGATTCTAAGCAATCCCACTCAGTCTCCTCGGGCCACGTACCTGATCCTCAAGATCCAAAGAGAAGCATACAACTCGTTGGTACGAGATTGCTTGCACTCAACTTGATAAGGGCACTCGCAAATCATAGCTTTTGCCTGAGGGTAAAAAATCTGATTCCAAAGACTCAGTGGGAAACAAACAACCCATTGATACAGGATTGCCTTCCACGGGTTTTTGATAAAGGTATGGTTAAAACCATGTCGTTACCTGAAGGGCCACGTGGGGACAAAGACTTAGAGGGATTGAAACCACCCACAGATATTGAACCACTAACCAATCTTGTTGTTGATCCCTCAGGGACTCATGCTAAGTACTAGGCTGACTAGACACAGTCAGCTAGATTGAGGTATTGGTCCCTGACCAAAAACAAAGGCAAGACTTCTTCTGAAGTGGAACCGGATTCTAAAACATTGCAACTCGAAACTTTTGTTGATGTCCAAGCCTTGCTCCTATCTGATGATGAAATGGTTTAGGAAAGTGATAATGAAGAAGTGTTTGCAGCTAGAAAATAGATGGATGCAGACATCCCACCCATTGATGAAGAAGCTCAGTCTCCACCACCAAACAAAGAACAGTCTGAATCATCTCATGCTCAAGAATCAGACTCTGACTCTTCTTGCCCTGATGCTCTAAAGAAATATGACAACTTTTTGCCACTTACTGAAAGACAACTGGTAAAGTATCTTAGAAAAGTTTCTAAAGTGTTGTATGGCAGGATAACTGAAGATCAGTGGGCACAGCATGAAGAAGCCGCAATTTCTTATGCTGACCTTAGGGCCTCCATTGAAGGATACTATAAAGAAAATGTTGATCATAGGGACCAAACTGACAAGCTTGTTCAGGAAACCATAGATTGTCTTGACAAAAAAAGCACTAAAAGGGCTGATCTTCTCAAAGCTTTAAATGGGGTCACTGATGTTGGAATATGTTAGTTGGATTCGCATGTTATGCAACTAGAAGTACCTGAGCCTATTGGGGGCACACACGTTAAGACACAAAGAGTGTGTTAATATATATATATATATATATATATATACTTCACGAATTATATTTAAATAACCGTTAGTTACCGTCATTAGTTTATAACTAACTTAACGGATATTTAAATGTAAACCGAAGGGACTAAATCGAACAAAACCTAAACCGTATGGGTGTCGAATGTTGGACGTCCCATATGGGTTTCCATAGGGGTGTTTGGGCCGGTTTAGAAAGGGAGGGAAAAAGGAAAGAATGAGGTTTTCTTGTTCACCAAGAATTAGGTTTAGGTGCCTATATAAACACCTACACCTAGCCTCATTATGGATGGATTCTAAACCCTAAAATCACCTAAAGATTTTTGGTGTTCTCTCCTCTCTCAAGATCCGATCGTGATAAGCCCTTAAAGGGTTTTCGGTTCTTTCCCTTTTCCTAGCGATTCTCAATTAAAACCCTAAAGGGTTTTTGTGCGATTTGGTATCCTACAAGATCGACTACAACAGCTTCAAGGTTCGGTTTACAAGTTCTTCAAGGCAACAACGAATAGAAACCATATTAGGGTTTTGGATTTTCGGTAATCATTCAAACTAGGGTTTATGATTTCGATCCAAGAAACAAAGTATTATACACTTGGTGTTTGAGAGATGTGAAGTAAAGACTAGCATCTTGACGCATTTGTTTGAAGTGTTATGTGAGCAACCGTAGAGATGGTAACTTAATCACTATGATTCAAGATCAAGATTCTCGTTTATTGACTATTGTCATTAAACATAACGGTTAGTGTTTCTTACTATATTTGTCTGTTAATTCTTAATATCAAACTAGATCCAATCCGCTGCGTACTCGTAGTAAATGGTTTACTAGTTTTTAAAATCCTAACAGTGGCATCACGAGTCAACCTCGTTTGGTGTTATGGGTTACACACTTATAAAACACGCTAGATCCGCATGAGAAAACTTTTATTTATTGTTTTGACTGAAAATTATGGCAATAATATGAAATTCTTGTCATAAAGAATAAATAAAAACCTAGAATCTTGGTATTATTACTAGCTAATATAGATTAAAAAGGAATAGATTTATAATTAAAAGTTAATTAAGTTTTTAGTTTTCTATTCTTTTCTTATTCCGGCTTTAAGACTCATGCAATCATGTAAGATGATGGATGTGGCGATCTAGGTACTGAGCTGAAAACCTAGTGAGAGTCTTTTGGTTCTCCGTTTGAGGAAGACTCTTATGAGAACTTGGGGCATTATGTGATTTACTGCTTTCTTAATAGAGTTTGTCTTTACCTCATCCTCTCTTTCTGTCTGTTTATTTGCTTATATGTGATATTCCATGAAACCGGTTAATATATGCAAAAGACTTTTTGAAACTCTAAACGAACTAATACTTAAAGTGAAACTTGTTTTATTTAAACTAAATAGTCTTGCGAGTTTATGTGTCATACGGTTGTGGTTATCTATAATTTTGCGCTCAGAAACGTGACTTCCCACGACGAACTTACTCGAATCTTGGTTTAAATTTGTCTGTTAAATTACACACATAATTATTAACTCCTAGTGACCTGCTATGTGTTATTTGTAAAACTTGTTTGGGGACATATAAAAATGAACATTAAACTATAAAACTTGTTTTCTTGAAAATTTAAAGTTTTTATGCTCTTATCAATGATGAATCACTACTGACCATGGCCTTTTTGACCATGGCTTTAATGGTTTTCTAGGGTTTAATTGACCTTTAATCTTTTCCCGAGCCACTACATGCTTCGGCATATGAGGAAATTATTGGAAGAACTTGTGTCTTCGGACACATGCAAGAGTACAATATAGGGTTTGGTCAATTTCTAATGTTTTCCTGCGATATTAGCACATCTAAAAACTAAGTTAACAAAATATTTTTCTTAACTTGTGTTACAAAGATGTTTTGCGGGCTTCTTTGTATACGTTTTAACACATGTTTTTATCAACTTATGTGTATACCCCTATGTGAAATTTTAAATCTATGCCAACCAAAATAAGAACATGTCCACTTGGATTGACCTCTCTAGTCAGACCTCAGGGCCTTTTCAACCCATGGAAAAAAAATTCTATAGGTCAGATCTATGTCAATTTTTACGAGTTCTTTTTTGGAGGACTTAAATCGAGTTACCTGGTCAGACCTCGGACCCGAGGTATAAGATGAGACAAAATATGTACATGACATTACTATATGAGTTACTAAAGTCATGTGTCTCATAAAACTAAGAGTTGTATTTACAATACAATTAACGCACGCCGCTTATCTCTTGCCCTACTTGGCTACACGTTGGTCAGACAATCTGTAATAAGTGGGAGGTCAAGTTGGATCTTAGTCTTATTAGAAATTAATTAGGTAGTTAATTCTTTTAAGAATGTAATTATCAAAAATACTAAAATTGAACTTTCTATGTTTTGATTAATTGTGTTATTGCAACATAATTTGTAAACAAAAGTTTGTTTTCTTAAAAATTCAAACATAGTCTCCTTTCCAAGTAAGAAAGAGAGAGACTTACTCTTATACCTTCTCCTTGCTTGCCAAAACTAAGATAGGGTTATAATTGAAATTTTCTCATTATATTTAAACTTACTTATAATCTTTCACTACCTTTTTCGGTTATGAAATAATTGAAAGATAAAATATTTTGTGTAACTAGAGAACATTTTGTCTATAGCTACCAAAATAATGACATCTTGCACTTTTCAAGACGATGTATGAGTTTTAAATGTTAATAAGAGGAATTCTCAATAAACCGCAACAAGTAAAGGAAATTACTAGAATGTCTTCTAGGTAATTTTCCTTGGACTCACTTCATTTCTTATAGTGCTAAACACCCTTGTGGCTAGGCAGTCCGATTAAGGAGGAATTGCATGCTAAAATGTTCAAGTTAATGAAAGCATGAATGGCTAGTCCCTCATCTACATAAGTAGAACTTCATATACTTTGTTCAATACCTAAGTACATTGCTACTTGTAGGCATTCTAAGAGAGTAGGAAAGTAAATAAATCGCTATTTGCTATCTACTGGTGATGTAACACTTACAATGTTGACAAATCCAGTGGGAGCTTTGCGTTTTATTACTGAAATGACATTCATGTAATATTGTCAAATTCAGTGGGAGCTGCAAGTTTTATTCCTTGTTAGTTGCCCATATTATTTCTAGCTTGCTTTGAAATAATTCATCACTTTCCGAATATGAACGACCATTGCTTAAAGGAAGATTGCATTTTATTTTATTAGATAACACGTTGCCTTTCTGATGTTGCTTTCCGAAACGTTATCTATAGAATAATAATCCACAATTCCTTATTAAACGTTATGGTTTGAAATCTACTTGTAATATCTTTGACACTGTCATATTGTTTATACAATCGAGCGCTGTGAAGAAGATGATAAGAAAGTCAATAACGAAACGTGTCTAGTAGCTTAAGCATCAAGTGAGGTATGTTCCAAATCCTCTTACTTTAGTGATGAAAACTCATCAATAGATTATTCAATATTAGAAAATAAATATGATAAACTGTGCAAAATGAGTTTAAAGATAATCACTAAAAACAAAAGACTAAAAGCCACTAGAGATAGCTTAGAAAAGGATATTAGTATTCTAAAAGAAAAAAATGTCTACACTCGAGAAAAACAAGGAAGTTGATCTCGAATGTGTAAAATGTCATATGCTTAAAATTGAAAATGAAAAGCTTAAAGAGGAAGCTCTTAAACTAACCATGTTTGAAAGAGTACACATTGTTTAATAAATGCAATGTTAATATATCAAAAAACCTCTTGGTGAAAAGTTAGGTTAGGGTTTAATTCATTTTGAAGCATCATTCTAGTGGAAAACTAAGGAAATAAAATTTCGGTGGTAAGCTCAAAAAGGGTCCTCTGATGGAGGTCCCATAATATAGGGTCCCCCTTAATGTGCGGCGGCCCTAAAGCAATATGGGGACCGCACCAGGTCCACAACCTGGATCTGAGAAAAGTGAGTCTTTTTAAAAATCTATTTTGGGTCCTAGACCAAAACACATAATAGTAAGCAATGTAAGAGTTCCCATTGCTAGTGATAATAAAGTTAAGCAATTCTATAAGCCATTGTCAAAACCCGGAGTTAGATTTTCAAAACCAAATTTTATATCAAAAACTCCACCACCTAGAAGAGTCATAAATAATTATCATCGTCCTAAAACACTTTAACCAAAAAAAACATTGGTCGACCAAAATAAACTCGTAGGTTTTCTGTAAATCCGCGTCACACCCCCAACCCCCCCCCCCGCCCCCCCCCCCCCCCCCCTTCCCCACGCTTAACTCTCCTCTTCACATTCCCATCTTGAACAAGAGTACTTCCCTTTCCCAACCCCAATATCAAACCATAATTCCATCCAAAATGCCTCTCGCCGCATCCCTTTTAGCACTGATCAATTTGGGATCCCTATGACTATATTGAGGACCAAAGGTTTGACGTGTTTGCCTTATATAAAATAGATAGCTTGAGTGAGCTTGGAACTCCGATGAGTTGGATTAAAGGATAGCGAAATGCTCCAAACATATGGGGTAACCGTAAGCTCTTCTCAAAGCTACAAGGCATACAACGGAAGGTAATTGTATTTTTGGTAGCAATCTTCGCAAGTAAAAATCATTGGCAAAGGTTCATTTCAAATGACTCTCTCAATAGATAAATGTAGAGCATGTAGATACTTAAGATATTAACTTGTTAGCATAGGACAAATATGTGATAATGAAGTGTTAGAGTAACTGAATTCGTATAGTTTTATACAACGTAATAATATAATATAAAAATAATATGAAATCTCCCCAACGTTCCCTTGTGTGACAAAGGTAGTTAGAAGAAATCAAACGATAATATTTAATACTAGTAATTAACCGGTAAGTGATTACCGGCGTCCGCCCTCCTCCCCCCCCCACCCCACCCCCCAACCGTCCCACACGGAACCCTTTCCAGCCCAACCTCCCCGGGACGACCCTCGTTTGTTGTTTGTTGGACATGATTTGAATTGGTCAAAGATGGTTTGTTTCCTAAAATCTAAAAAGGGGAGCAAATTATAGGACAATTAAACTAACTTTAATATTGGGAAATTGAACTTTAACTATAAAACGTAAAACGGAAACCATAAACTGGCGATTTAAATCCCTTAAATTTCAAATATTTAATCCTAGATATAAATTTCTCTTTTAATAGACTTCTAATGACTATAAAAGTAAGTTAAAGAAACTTAGAACAAAAACGCGAGTTGTATATGAGTCTTAAAACCACTCGAAAACTTGAACTGGGAACGAATCCCGTTCTTTAAAAATAGAAATTTTGTGCATTGTAACTCTCGGGAAAACAAAAACTATTAGATTTCCTAGAAAAGCATATATGTGTAAAGGAAATTTTCTAGAAAATAAAGAATTATATTTTTTTGATTATTTTTTATTTTTCTATTTTTTATGATTTTTTTAAAGTTTTTAATAAAAAAATGTTTAAAAATACTAAACTAAATATAAAAATCCTGGAAAAATTATAGAAAATAGCTTGAACTAAGACGGACCTAGAAAAAATAAACTTGGTTACACATCTTATCGAATAAGCTGTGTAAAAAGCTAAAACAGCTTATTAACTAAAAAGGCAAAAACGTATACAAATAATAAATCTTGTGAATCTATAACGAAAAAGACCCCAGGGCACGTTGGTTAGAGGTGTGTGGTGTTGTGTTGCTATAAAGGTTGAGGATGTTGAGGTCGGGGGTTCGAGCCTTGCTCACTCCCGATTTCCATCTTCTCTTTTTTTTGAAAACTTATAAAAACAAAGTTGTAAATAAGCTAGAAACTAACAACTTTTGTGAAAGAAATTTTTCTGAAAGCTGAAAAATAAGCTGAAAAGAGGCTTTTTTAAAACAGAAATGCTTAACTACTTCATTTTGGCTTTTTATAAAATTTTAGAACTTAACAAGCAGAAATAAGCTAAGGCAAGGGCCAAATAAGCTACTACTATCCTAAGACAAACCTAATAAGCAGGTTTAGAAAGAAATAAGCAAAAGAAAGAAAAATATGAGCTGAAAATCCAAATAAGCTTTCATATGAAAACTACAAACCAAACAGACCCTATGCAGACTTTGAGCTTAAAATTAAGCTAACTAACAAGAACTTTAAGCAAAACAGCTTATACCTACTTAGAGCTTATCCTAAAGACTACTTAAAACAGTTCTCAAAAAGTATTTTGAACTTCATTTATGCTGAGAAAAATCTAATTGAAAAAGCTGTTTATGCAAAATACTCTTTTTTTTGTTTTTATGAAAAGATAGGAACTAAAATGCAGGCTATAAAACAGATAACTAAATAAGATTTTTAAACAAAAATAAGCCCTAACCTATCTACTTTAGCCTATAATCTACTTGTGCACATAATTCCAAAAGCTAAAAACATTTTTACCTATTGAAAATTAAGCTAGAAAAAGGCTGTTTGCACTATAAAATTGCTGATGCAGTTGGCAGGAACTAGATCCAATACTCAATTTTAAATGGTGCAGTCCTTTGAGCCGTTGGATTAGATTTGATCACACGGATTGCCAACATGGCATTCCGTGTGTCAGTCCATTTGTGCTTCTTTTACACTCACATTAGTGTAAAAATCCATTTCCCGTGTGTTTCTTTCCATGCCCGCGTGTCATTCCCCTTGTCCAAAATGACCAATCATAGCTCTTGAGGATGTATTCTTGTGCCAGCTTGGACCTTGTCACTTGAATTGCATAGCCACGTCCTCAATTTGCATTTACCCCTTGTTTTAAGGCTAGGTAAATCGAACAAGAAGATAAACAGTAACAACAATATTTCGCACCTTTTTACTTATAAGGGTGCGTTTAATTTCTGTTGATCTGGGTTATATTTCGTTTGACTTTGGGTCTATACAAAAGGGATTGGGCCTGGGATATGTTTTGGGCTCGGGTAAAGGGTAACAGGTTATAAGGATTTGGTTTTAACGACCGTTATCTTTTATAAATAAAAAGATAACGGTGTTAGGGTTTTAGGGGATTTTTATGTATTTTGATTTAACATTAAGGGCATTTTGGGAATTTTGAAAGGTTTTGTCTCCTGATAGTTGACCAATGTTAACTATGAGTTGACTTTGAGCTGACTTTTGTCCTTTCTTGCTATCAAATCCCCGGCTTTTGTACACTCTTTCCTTTCCCGTGTCCGTGTTTGCCCGGCTTTGACTATTTTCTTGTGATTTTTGCTATATCCATACCTACACAATCACAAAGACAAAACAAGCAATATACAAGCATTTTAAGCACAATTTTGTCTTTTATGACTCATTTTTGATATAAAACGGATATGTGTTTTCACACATATCAAAATTCCCCAGACTAAGCGATTGCGTGTCCTCACGCAATATTATATGCTTTATAACCAAATACCTCAAAACCTCCCCAGACTAAACCTTTGAAAAGTAGCAAAGACTTTCGTGGAGAAAGTTTAGAAATCACAAGTTATAAAACATCCCATTTTCCCATTTTTAAATTTTTTTTTTAAAACTAAGAATATTTTGACTTTCATTATTTCCATAACTGTTAGGGATCATAGAACAAGGTGCATTTCGATCCGAGAATGCCCCAAAAAGGATAAATTCATCGTCCCCGTCTTTTCACTTGCTCCAAACCAAGCTTAAAATGAAATCACAGCTAAATATTAGTAAAGATGCTAATACTACTCATATTTGCAACTTGTGAACTTTTTACTCCCGACATTTATTATATCTTAAGTGAATGTGCTATTTTGAATATCAAACATGAATCAACGTTTTGCAAAATACTATGCTTCACGTTCCACCCAAGAATAATGAGTTTGAAGGCGAGATCATCTCATGTAGCGACTTTCGTCTCGGCACATCCCAACCTTGCGGCTAAGTGACCAGGCTTTTGACACCCCCATAGAGACTAGTATCGGGACTCACGGACCTTAGATTTCAAAAACTCTCAAGTTTCTCGAATATTCATAGCTTCTAAAATAGAATAGTCAAAGTTCAAAAGCATATTTGAATTTAACAAAAAGAAATCTATTTATTAATTTAAACTTAATATTAACATTTATGCAATTGTAACCCTCGACCTTTTAGAAGGCTGCAACATCGGTTGTGAGCCGGCAAGATGCAGCAAACTTTTATCAGTCTCGGATTTTTATTCTTACTATAGGCTTTCTTTAGAAGACTACCACATCGGTTGTGAGCCGGCAAGAGGTAGTAAACTTTTATCAGCCCACAGCTTTTATTATAATTATATATTTTTTATTTTTCATTATTTTATTCATCATTTTTTTTTATATAAAGAAGACTTCTTTTTGAAAAATTCAAGTATAAGTTTGAATTAAGACTATAATTTTTGCTATATATTACATAAAAATTATTAATTTAAGTTTAATCTCCAAAAATAGCACGTATATTAGTCCGGTTAAGAGCTTATGGGAAAAAAAGCAACAAATTACATACATGAGCTCTTAAGATTTCCAACTAATCCTTGTTTAGCATCCCACTCATACTTAACTCTATCATTTTTTGTTCTTCGCCAATTTCCGCGAAACGACTATGCCTAAAAGGTAAGGACACACTAGCTAGAGCTCAACAACGCTCGATCGATTCAAAATTTACTTTATTTACCGAGCAAGGAAAGTCAAAAATGTGTGACAAAAACACTTATTTTACTTTTTGAAATTTTAAAATTTTTTATTTTTGATAAATTTTGATGGGAAAAACGGGTTAGTGAGAAACCCATCGGGAAAATAGTAGGCAAGATTATATATAGAGATTATACCCCATAGAAATTAAAATATTGTCTCAATGATTTCCGAGCCTAATCTGAAAAACCCCATACTAGAACTCAAAAAGTCTCGATGTGGCATAACTTCTATTGCCTGAAGAACGTATTTAAAAAATCTCAAGACCGTTTTTAAGTGTGCTAAAAGATAGATGTTAGACGATAATAATCTTTTAGGAGATGGAGTTTCCCTAAAAACTTAATGGTTAAGCAAAGGCTAGAAGCTCAGTGGACCGGGACAATAACACCGAAACACGAGATGTCTTCAGAAAAGTTGGGTCATCCTGCCAACACAATCACACAGTACAAACTAACAAGAATTCGGATGACAGATTACAAAGCATCCTCAACATCACAATACGAAATAAGAATGAAACAATAGAAATGGTTAAGCATGGGGTGCCTACCATGAAGGGCTTTTGTTTTTGGTAACAGAGTCACATTGCTTGACTCGAATCCCCCCGAATTAATTCGTCCTTGAGAGTTAAATGGAAGAGAAAATCTTAATCAGGCTTTCATTAATGTTTAGATAAACATTAAAGCACATGAAAGTTACATCCTGATGAGAGGCCACCGGCTCTAAGTGGAGATGTCGGGGTCAAAAATGGAGTCCTTATTTTTTGGTGGAGGAAAGTAAGGGGAGAACAACTCAGGGTATAGTGACGATACGGAAGAAAAGTTGTCCGAGTGACATATGTGAAGGAATCGTTAACTTCAACTTTAATCTCACCCTCCACCCGGGGTCAAAACAGCATCTTTCATTTAAAGCTCTCAACATTTGTGTATTCACTGTACCTGGGGGATCTCACTCGGGTTCCGGTTCGATGGTTATACGTGTCAATGAGGTGTAACTGGATCACATCGTTAAGCCAAGTTCATCATTAATATCCTTTCCGATTGTCAAATATCACTTTCAATACCTGTTGGTATTTCGAAGCATCTGGTCCAAAAAATATATCGTTCCTCGTTCCCTCATTAGAGTCACTATCCTTAATGAGAGTAGTAGGAGATGTGGGGAAGATAGTTCGTTCAATTGTATGAAAATTTTTGGGTATTTTGGTGACCGGGAGGGAAAGATGGATTACCGCATAGCAACGACATTCGTATTGAGTTATCCGGGTTCTCTCTAACAATTCGTGGAAGAATGTTGAGATAAGTTCACCGGTGAACTCATGGTGAAGAGGATCACTCTTGGGAGAAAAAGTATTATGTTGTGGTTCATGATCGAAAAATACTTCGGGAGAGAGAAATTATGGGTGGTATCATCACTAAGCAAACTTTCAAGATAGATTACGTCTCCTTCCCGAGTCTAAAATAGCTTCAATATAGGTAGGAAATGCGATAGTAGAAAGCAGCGATCTCTCATTGTCGCTCCTGGCGTCAAAAATTCAGCACTCATCAATTGGAGCATCGTACAAAATTCTTTTCGCCAATCCATTCGTTTTACATTCTCAGAAAGTTCAACTAAATCGTCATTCTCTGCGAAAGGTAGATCATCGCTGAATCCCTCGAGAAATAGAAGCAATGCTTTTCAAATGGATGCTTTAGTCGACAAGATCATGGTAGAGTAGGAACTCATAATATCGTTCTCCATGGATATAGACACCTCATCTTATTAGAATCAGAAAGAGGTTAGTGACTAGGAAAGAAGACTTCATCAAGGTTAGGAATCATAAGATCCTTGCACTCGCTTGTTTTAATATCTTTCAATCAAAAAGAGGGTTTATGTCACTTGAGTTAAAATTGTCATTAAATTCGAAAAGAGAGTTAGAGAAAGTAACGGAATCATCACGTGGAACGTTGAAGGAAGAGAAATCGTCACACTAAGGTAAAACGTTGCTTACTAGCACACCTGGATGTATCCTCCTGATTTCTTCTTGGGATTGGGATAATTTCCTCAGCCTAAAGTCCTACAGGTGCTTGTCCCCCATTATGAGAGAATCCTTGGGCTTAATAGTCGGTAAGGTAGATGTGATTGCAAAAACTGAAGAAACTTGAGGTGCTTTGTTTGAATGAAAAATGCTCTCTTTTTTGCAAAATTAAATTTAAACATTCTTTCACACAAGTATATTCTACCGTAATATTATTCTTTATCTCTTCTTCTCTTCTATATTCTTCACTTCCTTCTATACTTTTATCCATCTTTTCCATATTACGTATGGATTATCACACTCTATTCTTTTTTATAACCATTAAACCTCTCCCATTTCCTTAATTCTTCACCCATTTCCATTCCTTATACACTTTAATTTATTATTTAATCCTATCATATTCCCTTAAAGTTATTTGTTCATTTCGTCCTCAACACCACTATCTCCTTGTAAACAATCCCTAAAATCATATTTTTCAAAAATTATAACCCCATTCTTATAGTCCCTCTATTATCTTTTCCACACCAACCAACACAACTCTTTCTTCCCATTTAAATTCCTAACTTTATACACAAAAATCTTGTCATTACTCATATATACTATACTACATACTGTGAAGCTTATAGTGCATAGTCATAATGTACCAAACCTCTGTCACTATGTGTCATTCCATTAATTCCAATTTATCTTTACATTTCCACATCACGCTGATCCATGAATATAACTAACTCCCCCTGAATGTGTGCATGTAATAACTGTAAAACGTCACCTCCATGTACATAACGACCATGCACTCCGCTACAAGTGCCAAAATCATATGTTCTATGTGATCATTTTTCCATATGATGATCTAACCTACCATTCACCTATATAGACCACCCCCACCGACAACCTCCTTCTTCACCCGCTCGTCATCTACTCACCACCAACCACAACCCCTATGCTAACCCAAAACCATTCCACCTCCAACATCATCGCTCACGCGCTCATCTCGCACTCTCTCTCGTTGCGCTCACGCTCTCACACTCGAGTTACATCTCAATACCTAAACACACCATCCCTATAACACCCCCCCCCCACATCTCCCACTACACTACTACCTCACATGTAGTTCCCACTTCGCACAGATATAGATAAATCAGCAGCGCATATCTTGGTTCACGTTTATCTTATTGTAGCCGCTAAACTAGTACTGTTCACATCTGATATCGAGTAGTAATAATGCAGTGAGAGATCATCGATATAAAGAAGTAACACTAGATCATTTCTTGGCCTAAGATTGAGTGTTTTTGGATCGTAGTACTCCAAGCTGCATAGTTACTCAATTGACATAAGATTTTCAGGTATTATCTATTTTCATTTGTAATTCGTGTCACAGCAGAGTTTGTGTCACGAGCTTGTCATTGTTCCATGAGATCAGTGAGCTTATGGTATGATTCGAACTCTTGTAGCGTGTGCCTTCAGCGCCGTCAGTAGTGTTGCTTTTAGGAATATCATAGTTAGAAGTGTTTTGCTAGCTTCCCTACCCCTCTTCCCCGCCCTACACCTCCCCCCTCCCGCCCCCGAAACACCGGTGCCCCCCCCAAAGATGATTGGAATAACCGAAGGTTGGGATATTTGAGCAGGTACTTCTTTTTTTTCAGATACTTTCGGAAATTTGCTGTCCGCGCGCTCTTTATCCGTGTCCCTCCTCGTTTTCGTTTCCACTACTTTTGATAGGACTGATTAGTAGAGAATTGAGGGTTCCTTATATAAAGCAACACCCATTGAGTAGAAGGTCGCTTTCTCGCACCTTCGGGTTTGAATGGTATTACTCGGAAAGAGTGCCCGAAGTTGAGCATGGCTGGAAACAGATCCACCAATCTGTGTTTTGCAAGTGTGTGTGTTTGAAAAGTGAGTTTGTCTTGATTCATATGCGGTGTGTGGAGATTTTATCTGTTCTGAATTTCATTGCTTTAAGGTCTCCTTTCAACGAGTTGATTTTGCAAGCTCATTAACATCTGATCATTATTTCCTCTTGTAACTTGAAAATCATTTGAAATCTGCTTCATAATCAATAAACGCTGCTACTCCATCAACATAAGATTTGTTAGTCCTATTAGTTCCCATCCAAGACTTGTTCATGTTTATAAATGTGTCCCACTTATCCGAGTAGCAATCTTCCAGGAGCAGGAGCTTTGTGGTTGTAGTCCCTGCAGGTCACCCCATCGTTAGTTTAAGGGTCCAGTGAGGTGTTATGAAGGATTCAAGTAGGGGGTTTTCCAACAACTCAAATAATGAGATACAATATAATTGAAATCAATTAAGAAATGGTAAGTAAACCTCAATTTGCCAACAAAAACCAATATAAACTCAAAATATAAGAACAGAGTCTGGTAACTTGTCATTTACTTAATAATAGTTTTTAGTTGCAATTAATAGGGTTACTTATATATTTTAACCAATTAACTAGCTAAATTTACCAAGAAATTGACATAATTTACAAGAGGAAATCTCAAAACAAATGTTCAATTACAGCATACTCAAGACATTTTCAATTACAGAATCATAAACACGATTTTTTTAGAATGATGTGTACAAAATGAACATAACAATACTTACTAGTGGTGACGGGAGTGGTGGGTATATGACGGGAGAGTGACAGCGACGAGATGAGAGTTGTGGTGGTGATGGGATTTGTGGTGAGATGAGAAGGAGTTATGGCGGTGACAGGAGGAGTTGTTTGTGTGATTAATTTGGAATGGGATTCATGAAATTTTTAGGAGGGAACATCTACTCACGTGACTAAAAGTATTTTACGAATTTCATGAAATATTTCACAAAAATATTAGAGGGAAAATACCTTTAGCCACGATAATAATCGTGAATAAAAGTTTTGTTACTTGTTTATAAAAAATTTAACGAACTAGTAGCAAAGGTTGAAAAAATATTGAATCGATAGCCGGGCAGTCGACCTCCCTATAGCTTGTACATTGTTCAAGGCAGGATTAATCGATGAGTAATCGGATTGCCATTTTCGGCTGTTTTGTCATTTAGTAGGCTTATAGTGTAATAGAACCCATGCATGACGGGTGATAATGGCTAATTCATATGGGTCATGTGCATTGGGTTATCACTGGTCACATTCATCAATGGGTATTTAACATCATATGGGTCATATGCATTGGGTTGTAGTTGCTGATAGTGTCATGTTACGACACATCCATGACTGGTGACAATGGGTAATTAACATAGGTTATGGGTCACGTGCATTAGGTTGTAGTGGCTTATAGTGTCATGTTATCGACCAATTCGTGACTGGTGACCTATAATGGGTAATTAACATGGGTCATGGGTCATGTGCATTAGGTTGTAGTGGCTTATAGTGTCGTGGAACCCATGCATGAACGGTGATAATGGCTAATTCACATGGGTCATAGGTCATGTGCATTGGGTTATCACTGGTCACATTCATTAATGGGTATTTGACATCATATGGGTCATATGCATTAGGTTGTAGTTGCTTATAGTGTCATGTTATGACACATCCATGACTGGTGACAATGGGTAATTAACATGGGTTATGGGTCATGTGCATTGGGTTATAGTGGCTTATAGTGTCATGTTTGTTGGGAGATTTAAGCTATCCGTCACGGGGCGGGTATTTAATTTTATTATCCGAAATCAAACCGTACTACGTGGGTAACCCGATGTGGGGGTACCCAAAGTGAGCGGTTACCGGCGGTTCGGGTCACGGTTAACCATTTTTGACGTTCAATCGAGTTTAACCGTATAAACAATGTACATAAAATGTCTTTCTATTAAAATTAAATGACATTGAATTTAAAAGTCATATAAAACGTAAGTATTCCATTACAATAATTGCATTCAAATATTCATATATAACTTATTAACAAAAAATATTACTCGACGTTTATAGATTACGATCACATTAATCAATTTTCACACATAGATTTTTACAAATGTTCACATTAGGAGCTATAAAGTCGTTATACAATAAAAGTATTACAACAATCGTGAGGGTTTAGTTTGAACACCCCCAGGTCATATGCATTGGGTTGTAGCGGCGTATAGTGTCTGTGTGAAATGTATAATTGGTAAAAAAAAATTACTTAACAAAATTGGAATCACCGGGTTGAGTTTTTTTTTAATTTTGATTGTTATTTTTTAATTAAATTTATGGAAGTTTTAATTTAAATTTTGTAACTTTTTATAACATTTTTAATTTCTAAATTTTCTAAAATTTTCTAAATTTTTTATTTAAATTTAAATTTTTTGAATTTTGTATTAGAAGATATTGTGTTTAGGGGAGGGTTTATTTTTGTGAAAAAATGTGAGTTAAGGGGTTTAGTTTGTTATGGTTTTGGAATGCGCAGGTTTAGTTTGGGTATAGTAGGGAATCAAAAATTAATATTGAGACGCCATCGATATTGTATGTGCAATATAACACCCCGTGTTTTCAAGTCATTGACGACGACGATAAATCTACTATTCATCTTTTATATTGTACGCGTTTGTTTTAAATCGTAAATGTTAAGCTAAATCGCGTAGGCTAAAAATTAGCGTTCAATGTAAACGGGCATCAAACAATTAAGCGTTTACATCAATCAAGTATTAAATAATTATTTTGAGAATAATTATGGTCTTTGTTCATTTTATTTTTATCGGATACGTAAAGTGTATACGTTTCGCGATAAAATGCGTTTAGGCATACCCGAAACCACGTTAAATAATCTACGCTTCAACAAATACCCACGATTGTACCCAACACTCAAAGTTTTATTAAATTTACCCAAGTTAATATTACTTTACACCTTGTACATTATAAAATAAAACAATACACAAATACTTGCAAGTAAACATCTTTTATGAAAAACTACAAGTTGTAATGTAACACCCCCAAATTGGGTCGCAGCAGAATAAGGGTCCGGGGCGTGTTACTTCTCAGATCAATAACACAAGATAATATATGAACGACCAAAAAGCCGTTTAAAACTGATACATTGGATTTAATAAAGTATGTGTTACAAAAGCCCGAAGCTTTACTTGTTTACTTGTTATTATTACAAAGATTTCCAGCCCATAACAGATATACAAAATGTAATGCGACTAAATCTTTAATGCATGACTTCAAAATATAACCACCAATGTGTGACAATCCGTCAATTTCAGGTCGTTATTTTATTCTCGAGTATTAAATATAATTTTCATTTTTATGTTGAGATATGAACTCACGTCAAAACCGGAAGAAATTAGGGTTTACGATTGTAATTTACGCGAGGTTTACAAAGAATCGGCGAATCCTACGTTAAGCATCGATGATTATAATTTTCATCATTTATATTTTTCCGTTGAGTTTCGCGTTTACGAAAATTCTTGCTAAAACTCGCGTTTTTATCTTTAAACTTTACCTTTTCTTAAAACTACTTTACACTAAACTTTAATAAAACTTATAACACAAAAACACAAAAACAAAAAAAAAATTTATTTTTACATAAACCAAGGCCTAGGCCGGTTTTCTACATCTACACACTCAACATATCTCTCTTTTCTATAAACACAATAATCACTCTCCATTTTCCATACATGCAATTCATTATTTCACTTCTCAAGATTTCAAAACTCTCCTCCCTTCTTTGTGTTGTTGGCTGCCGAAATAACCACCACCATCACACAAAATTTTTACACTCCTTTTATCCATATTAACACCATCCTTAAGCCTCTTGCAAAGTTTGGTGTAATTTCATGAAGATTTGAAGGTGTTTGAGGCTTGTTTTCTTGAGTTTTCTTGAGGGTTTTGATTGGGTTTTGGTTAGAAGAGTATTATCACCATTAGAGGAAGGTTAGAAGAGTGCTAATCTTGTGTTACATTGGTTCTAATTCAGCCAACACAAGAAAGGGTGGTTTTGTTTGATTCATTAGTCCAAATCTTCACTTTTGTAAGCCTAATCTTCTTTTATTTGTTCTACTTCTTTTTATTTCTTGATTTCTTTGATTTTAATCCATGAAAATGGATGTTTAGATTCTGTGAATATTTATATGATGATGATCTTGAGGGTGTTTTGGATTAGTTATGGCATTAGGTTAGGTCTTAGGTAATTAAAATGATGTTTAAAAAGGTTTTGTGTTGAAATATGGGGACTGTTTTGAAAACAGTAGCTAAAACGTATCATAGCTCTAAAAATTTAGCTTGGGGTCTGTGATTAAATTTCATAGGTGGTTAGATATATGTCTCAGCTATATGAGATAGTTGGATGCTCAACCAACTCCTCCGGATGAGGGAGATATGGTCAAAATACGAAAAGAGGTCAAATCTGGACATGTGTTTGAAATACGAGTTAAACTCCAAATTTTTGCCATAAAATAATAGATCTTTTTGAATGGGTCAGTAGTAGACATCATAAGGAAACCATATCCTTTGACCTCACCTTCATTGCTATCTTGGTTTGGGATTTATGGCCATTTTGGTAAAGGGTAAAAATTTTGCTAACTTTCTGTTTTGGACAACCAGGGGTAAAATGGTCTTTTCACATAGTTACGAAATTTTGTAAATTATGAGGCTGGCATTTCTGGAAACTAGACTCAAATAGCTTTCCAGGGGTGAAAGCCTCATCTATAGAACACTTGTGAGCTAGGAGATATGACTCCATGAAGTCAAGTTAAATTCAGAAACCTAGTTTTTACGTCTAGTCTAAAAATTGTAAAACGTATAGTACACGGGGATAAAATAAAAGTTAGAAGACAAAACTAGGTAGATATTCATTTGACTATAAGACCAGGTCACATGTCATTTTGGGATTAAAAAGGACTTGGGTAAGTTCTAGTGAAATGCCATACTTATCTCGGAAACACATCTCATGATCACATGTTTAATTTCTACGTATTGTCACTTTCTACGTACTAAATCGCGTCACGTCTTTTAGGAGGTGCTTAGGAGTACTTCCCGCTCGCTCAAGACTCATAATATTTCTGATTTACTTGTTCTTACGGTGAGTTCATAGCCTCGCATTTTTACACTTTAATTGTTTTAGAAACCCGCGAGGGAGATAACATGCTTGTTTTTAAAATAGAACACAAGGGACCCGAATGTATGCTAGTAGCCTTGATTATTATAAGTTAGCTTTAACTCGCTAAATAAAAAGTCCCGCGGAAATATCATGAATTGTTAATTGCCGGGAATAAGGCATACGCTTATACATGAAATAGTACTATTTGGAGATTACCACCTCCGATCCGTGACGACTAGCTATCGTCTTGTGTTGGGAACATAACACAACGGATACATTGTATAGAGAATAAGATGCACTCATAGCGAGGGTGTATAGTGGGCAAAATTACTGAATATATGGTAAGGTTCGATGTCATGAGGCTTATAATAATCCCCCTATAACGTTGTCTGATCCACATCGTTATATCCAGATAATTTTGAAAAATGATACTTGTGTTCGGAAAATTTTATTGTTTATATATATATAAACTCTATGAATTCACTCAACATTATTGTTGACGTTTTAGCATGTTTTATCTCAGGTCCTTGAAGGTAATTCGGATTGATGGAGATATGAAGGCCCGCTAAATAATTATTCATTCGAAAACGTTTTGTAAAACATTGTATGATGTTGTAAAACTTATTTGGGGACCGTGATGTAAACTTTTATTATTCGAATGAATGAAATTTTCTTAAAACGTCTCTTTTTGAGTCGTTTTCTATGATTTGAGTTATTGTGCTATGACGTAACACCATTTGACCCTTCCGCTGACATGACGCTGAAATGAGGGTGTTACAGATTGGTATCAAGAGCCTAAGTTATAGAGAACAAAAGATTTTCAAAAGAAGAAAATGAATAAAAGAATTTTTGAAATCTTTTGACTATAACGGTGCAAGAAGAATCTCTGAATTACCGACAAGACCACTTTTTCAAGTTTTAACCCATTTTCAAATATTTCGAATTCAAGAATCAATCAAGACACATGAAGGAGTTGACCTTATTAAAAACTGTTAAAGCCGCACAATCTAGACCCCTATTGGTCCAAAACCCCTCAATCAATTTAACTTTACATCCACTTTTTAAGGTGTCTTAAGTTAGGTCAATTTTTAGGGTTTTTCACATAAAATTCGATGGTCTGGACAGATTATATGGGTGTTATATCATTAAAACACGTGTACCTTAAGGTTTAAACGAGAATGGATAAGTTCTTGAAGGTCTTGAAGATTATCAATGAAGGTTTAAGGTTTTGAGAGGGTATGAGTTCGAGTGATGAAGAAGGGACGGGGCAAAAAGTGTTTATATTTAAAACTTTAAAGTTTTTGGCATAAATGCCCTTTGGGGTTTAATGGTGTTTCTAATTTTTCTTTTAAACTTTTCCTAAGGCAATCTAAGTTTCCCAAATTTCAAAACTAGTCCCTAAGGTTTAGTAAACAAGAAAAAGTCTCACATTTTGCATTAATACCCCTACAAATTAAACATGTATAAAATAAAGCCCTATTAAGTTGACATTTATCAACTCCCCTTTAAGTATTCCACACCGACATCCATTAATCCTTTTCCGCTCTGAACACCTTATTATTAAGAAGAAGATGATTTGATAGTTTCCTCCCCCCAAAATAATGACCCGTTTTTCCTATGAAAGAAGTTTGTATTCATTATTTGATGGTTCAAAATTGTCTTAAAAAAATGATGATCTGTTGAATCTGAAAGATGATTATTGTATATATTGAAAATCAACACCAAAGAAAATAAGATTTCTCTTATTTTGACACATAAGCGCACTAACACGTACACTTATGGATTAAAGGAAGCACGGGTTGTGATGCAAAGTAATCACAAGCCTTTGCATGGTCATAAAGTAGACCATGCCCGAGAATAAATTCCCGTTGAGAGTTCAAGCCTCCTTTTTGACAGAATACTTGCCTTTAAGATGATGACCAGGTTTCTATCTGAAATAATAGCAAGCCATTTTGGCATGTTTTGAAAGCTTTTGAAACTTCTGCTCGAACTTCATTTACAGCCTCGTATCATTATTGAATGACATTTCTAAGGCCGTAAATGTTATAGATTTTCAGAAGACATGCCAGAGATACATATTTTTATATTTTTTTGATTTTTTAAATTTCCTTTTGTTTTTGTAAAATTTTATAGAATGAAAATCTTTTCAGAATTTTTAAGTTTTCATATATACATATTATCAGACTATAGAGTTTACCAACCATCACTCGTCCGTTCCTCTGCCAGATGTTTACAAATGTTTCTGGAGACATGCTTTTCATACCAAGCTAACGATCAAGAATTAAATCCTCTCGTAGGCCAACGGTTTAGTAAAGATGTCAGCTAGTTGTGATTCATCACGGGACAAAAGTATACGCTCCCGATGCCATCCTCTATACTTGCTCCTTTATGTAAGGTAGCGAATATATAATCGATGTGCTTAGCTCTTGAATGTTTGAACAATGTTTGCAAGCTTAAAGCAATCGCACTCTTGTTGTCGCAGTACAGAGATCTTATTGAAATTAGAAAGCCATAATCATTATTGTGAACGCATCCAAAGGATTTGTGAGCAACATCCCAGATAAGCAATTATATTCAGACCTTGTACTCGATATGACAATGTCTTTTGCTTCGTAGACACCAACTAACAAGTTTATCCCCGTAAGAAACTGAGTCGCTTCCTGATGTACTACGTCATAGTGTCTGACACCCGCGTGATCAACTGCATAAGCTGTGAGTGACATATCAGTATCCTTCGAGTACCATAGACCCATGTTAATGGTTCCATTAAGGTATCAAAAGATCCGTTTCACCGCTTGTAAGTGCTTTTCGGTAGGCTTAGCCTGATACCTCCGTGGCACATAAGCAGACCAACATAGATAAGGTCAGGTCTCCTGGCTGTACATATACATTAGGATCCAATACATGCCACACGGTAAAATGTGTAGCATCAACTTTGTTTCCTTGTAGATCTTCACCAGTTTCTTGTTTTCCAATCATGGTGTGTGGTCGGACATAATCAGTGAATGTGGGAGGGTGGTGATGTAGCAAAACCATATTTTTAACAATTTCAGAAGCATATTAGATTGGTTTATAAAGATGCCTCGTAGGACTTTGAGATATTTGAAATCCCTAAAAAGAATGACATTTGCCCATCATCTGACATCCTTGGAACTTATTATCATCAATTAGCAAAATCAATACACATGGCAGTATTAGTTTTAGATGCAAATATAATCGAACAAACATAAATTTATACAGTAATATGTCATTCCCACATGCCGTGTGAAGAGTGTTTTAGATTAACTAGCACCCCTTGAGAATTGTTGAGAGATGAGGAAGCTTGACAGCATATCATACCATGCATGTGGTGCTTGTTTTAGACCGTAAAGAGCCTTTTTGAGCTTGTACACATGCGATGGGTTATCCAGATCAACAAATCCTTCTGGTTGAGAAACATAGACCTCTTCTTTAAGCTCGCCATTCAAGAAAGCCGTTTTGACATCCATTTGGTAGATTGTTATATTCTTGTGAGCGGTATTTGCTACGAAGATACGAATGGCCTCTATTCTAGCAACCGGTGCAAATGATTCCTCGAAATCGATACCCTCTTCTCATCTGAATCCTTGAGCAACTAGTCATACCTTATTCTATAGTACCCCACCAGATTTATCTGTTTTGACCTTATAAATCCATTTATGTTTTATCAAGAACACATTATCTGGACACGGCACCAATTCCCAACTTCAAGTCATTAAATACATGAATTTCCCTTTTTCGTTGTCTTTGCATCGATCCATGACGGTTCGGTCATTGCTTGTTTAAAGTTCTTGGGTTCTACTGAAGTAAGGAAGGCATCAAAATAACACCATATGACATCAGTTTCAAGTTGCTTCCTTGTAGATACAGAGCGAGAAGGATCACCGATCATGTTTTCTATAGGATGATGCTTAGTCCATCTACCAAGGTGTTCGAATGGAGTGTGGAGTTGTCTCATATTAGATGACGACCCTTGAGAAGTTGAGTCTTCCTGAGGAGATTCATTAAGTGGATCATCATGAAATGTTGGTGTTTTTTGTGAGTCTTCAAAACCTTGAGAAAATGAATTAGAACAGTTATGTTCTTAGTGATGAAGGAAATCTTGTTCGATGGAGCAATCCTGATCAATGAAGTTTAGACACAGGGAGAATCAGCTAATACTTCAGCTCTTGGAGCGACAACTTCTTGAACTGAGAAACAGAAATTGTTGGAGGGTTAAAGTATTCATCGAACATTGGTTGAAATAACTGATCCCAATCATCTCTTATTGGTGGCAAGCAAGATTGTTAAGAAATAGGATTTGAACCGAGTCCTGTACTGGATGTAGCAGGAGTCATTCATTGAAGCCCGGGTCCTGAACTAAATTGTTCAGAAGCCATAGCTGTTAGCTCATCGAACGTTACATGAATTGTTTGAGTAATTATCCGGGTCCTTCTGTTGTAGATTCTAAATGATTTCTTTGCATGCCTTATTCCACGAAAATCCTAATGTTTTCTTTTGCATCAAATTTACCCAGATCCTCATGGTCATTGGTAGGATAACAAAGTGAACCAAAGACATGAAAGAATGATAAGTTCAATTTCTTGTCTTGCATAAGCTTGTATGGAGTTTTGTTGTATCGGAGGCGTATCAAAGAACGGTTTTGGGTGTAACAAGCAGTATTGATAGCTTTGGCCTAGTGGAATAATAGAGCTTTAGAAAATATCAGCATAGTTCGAGCGACTTCAACAAGAGTCTGATTTCGCCTTCGACAACACTGTTTTGCTGAGGACTGCGAGCTACAGAAGTTTGATGCGTGATGCCAACATTTTCATACCATTCACGAGGTCTGATTGACAACTTCGGTTCCATTATCTGTTTGAACATTCCAGATTGTGGCTTTCAAATGAACTTGAACGTTTTTAATACATTTGATGATGGCCACTAGAACTTCACATCTTTTGTCTCAAAAATTGACCCAGTTACATCTGAGTAATCATTACATTACTAAAGTTACACCTTTTCCCATTTAATACTAGCCACACGCCTCGGGCCATACAATTCCATATGCAAAAGATATATTTACTCTTGGTTTGTGTCTTCATGCTTTGGTTGATGAGAAGATTTTTTTTGCTTTTTCCCTAATGCACATGTTGAACACGAACTGTCTTTTTAAAAATTTACGCCAGGAGATTCTCCCCCAAAAATCAAGACTGTCTTTAGCTCAGCTTGTTTCAAAGAACCAAAGTTGGAAGAGATAATCGTAACGGTGCCGATAACAGCTCTTAGGTCTTAACGCATTTCCGATAGAAGACAGATCGGAGATGAGTAATAATGTCATCAATAGAAATGAATGTACAAATTTAATGTCTCGGATCCTGAAAGTAGATCAACAACCGTCCAAATTTTTTGAATAATGCAAGTGTTTTTTTTTATCGCAAATGCAACATTCAAGATCCGTATCACAAAATTGACTCAAAGAAAACAAATATTCTAAGGCCCCTCAAACGTAGTATACGACTAGAGATAATAACTGTTTCCCCATCTGATATCACCATACACCATGATCCTGCAATCTGGTCGATCCCAAATCTAACAGTACCCAGAAAATTTAACTCGACAAAGTTTCATGAGCTGAGAGCAATTCTCTGTCATGTGTTTCGAGCATCCGGAGTCCTAGATTCCCAGAGTACAATCTAGGACAACACTGTCCATGACAAAAGAATAAGACATGAAAATATCTGTATGCTTGGATCCTCCAGGTTGATGTGGGTTCCGAGTGGTTAGTATTCATAAGATTCTACAAAATCTTAGTTATATTTTAGCTCGAACCTTATGTTTTTTAACATTTATTTGGTTTCCTGCAATAGACTTTTTATCTCTGGTTTTTTTATACTCATCTGAGTGGGAATGGTTTGCTCTAGGAGCACTACGTTATTGACGTGAACCCTAGTTAAAGGACACGAGTTACCAACTATAGTGAAAGTTTCTGCTTTTGGTTTCCACTTAAGTCCTACTTCAGTGAATACATGACCTCCTAGGTTTTTAAACAATTATGTTTTCTAAGTTACATAGCATATTTAGTATGGTTATTCCCATTTTGCCACAAAGAATCCCAAGAAGACATTTATCATGAACACCATCAAACATCGATTTATTACAAGTAGCACAGAGAATTTCAAATTCGCTTTTGACAGTGAATGCTTAACATCAACATCACAAACAAGCTTAACAACACGATTCACTTTATTTCACTTTCCTATTTGGGCTTCTACATTAGATCGTGTTGTATTCCTACATGGTGTTTGCGAGATCCTAACATTCGTTTATTGTGCCTGAGGCTTTGAATCCGTAATTACTATAGAACACTTCACCTCCTGTAGAATACAACACAGGTGTGTTCGAATCTAATGTATATAGAAGACACTACCTAGTGAATCCTTTGCGTGAGGATGTGAGAGTTCCACAAGCCTAACAATTCTTGACATTGTTCATGGGTTTGACAGTAACCTTCTTAGCACTAGGTGTTATCGCATTAGGGCACGTATCTTGAACATATACAAACAACTCCTGAATTCTTGTGCAATACATACAAGCAGAGGTCTAAGCTCGCTATCTAAAGTTATCTATCCATAGCTTGTTCGAAATCTTTTTCCCGAAGAATATTAGCTTGTTCTTGAGTGTTCCTAAGATAGTCTATGTGAACTTCCCTATTTTGCAATAACCTAGGAGGCAACGGTTCTAAATCAAGCTTGAACATGCCTAGAGCAATAGTGGTGGCAGAAGGTGTGTGAATAACATTTTCAACTATTTCTTTCCCTTTTGATTTTCGTAAATCATTTTTTAATGATGTTATCACAAAAACCTTATCTTGAATTTGAGCTTTTAAATCCTCATTTTCCACAGATTTTAAGTTCAGTTTGTTAATTAAAGAGTCACTTAGGTTCCTATATGACAACACGAGTCTGTTGATTGAGTGTCAACTGATCTTTAAAAACCTGTTTCATTCACTGATTAATTCATTTACAAAGACGTTCAAGACGCATAAAGCACTTTGGCAACATTAAAATTCATTTCCTTATTTAAGGCTCAATTTCCCATATTATACATGATTAAACGTTCCTTTTCCCAATTGTATTCACTCTTAAAGATTTGATGGTATCCTGTCAACATACAAATGGGTCTAGCCTTTATCTTAGTACCGAGCTTTACAAATCATTGATTTCAAATATTCTGAATTCCACATCATATTTGATTAACGCAATAATTCATCATTTATGGAAAAATACTAGTTTTAATGTCAATATGTCTTCGACAAAAATTACAATGTTTTTCCAAGTTGTGAATAATTTTTATCAAAAATCCTTATATGCATGTTTTTGATTTATGGAAAGCTCAGCAACAGATTCAAAAACACTTTCACTACGATCACACAACTGCATTTCCATATTCACAAAATCATTAATTTTCAAAGACAAAGATTCATCACAGTTTAACATTACATCTTGAACATGATTTTTTGTAATGAGTCGAACATTTTCCAAAAAGAAATTAATTTCTTAGCAATTTCCAAACATTGTTTATCAACTAAAGACTATTGAACAGCTGCGTCCATTTGGTCAAAATCTATTTGTACTTCCGTTATTTCATTTAAAAGATCTTTATAAAACACATTGAAGATGTCTTTTAAAGATTTTAGAAATGGAATAATTTCATTGTTAAAAATAGTTTTAGTATGCTCAAACCCCCATTCACCTCTTTCAATAGCTATTAGGTGTTTCCTCTTCTTCACAAACAAGAGTCAAACTTGGGTGAGGTGGAATTTAATCTTTTTTAAAGGCTGCAATTCCCCAAACTCCACCTTAGGGAATTCACTAGGAACTTCCACTATGACGGTGGTGTGTAGAGAAGATTCAATAGATGGATTGAGTATATGAAACCAAAAGGCTTGTTCAGCCGATAATTCTTGTTGTGGAGAAAAATGTTTTTCAAAATCATTAGTTAAGCTATTTAATTTTTCATAATCGATAGGTTTGTGAGAAATTTTCTTTGCAATAACTTTAGGATCTTTTGCTTTTTCAGACATTTTTTATCGACTCAACTCTACGGGGTTGATTATGAAGAAACGTTCTCACCCGTCGCTGACATTGCGAGCTATAGATTCTCATATCTATAGCGGGCATACTATGATTAAGAGATAATAGGAAAATGGATATAAAACACCTTCTTACAATGGTTACTTGATGAAGACATTTATATGGGTGCAGAACCCTGAAGGTTTTGTTGAACTTAATCAACCTAGAAAAGGTAAATGCAAGCTTCAAAGATCCATTTTAAGGTCTAAAGCAAGCACAAGAAAGCTGAAATAAAAAAGATTTGATGAGGAAATCAAAAGTTAGATTTGCTTAAAATCTGTGATGACCATGTGTATATCAAAAGGCTAGTGAGAGTAATGTTACATTCCTCATCTTGTATGTTGATGACATAATCATCATGGGAAATTACATTTCAAGTTTACAAAGTGTAAGAGATTATCTTGGAAAGCGTTTTGCTATGAAAGATTTAAGGGAAGCAGCATTTATTCTTGGAATCAAAATCTACAGAGATAGGTCAAAGTGATTGATTGGACTTGGTCAAAAATGCTTACATGGATAAGATCTTAAAGAGATATAAAATGGATAATTCCAAACATGGTCTTATCCCCATGCAAGAAAGACTTGACTTGAACAAAACACAAGGCGCTTCAACACCTAAAGAGGTGAAGTGTATGCAAAATGTACCTTATGCTTCGGCTGTGGGATCCATTATGTATGCTGTAAGATGCACTAGACCTAATGTTGCGTTTGCGCAAAATATAACAAGCCGGTTTCAACAGAGTCCTGGTGAACTTTATTGGACTGCTGTGAAAAATATTCTTAAGTATTTAAGAAATACTAAAGATATGTTCTTGGTTTATGGTGGAAATCCGGAAGCTGAACTTCGAGTTGATTGCTACTGCGATGCTGGATTTGAGACCGATAAAGATGATACAAAATCTCAGACAGGATATGTCTTCATTTTGAATGGAGGCGTAGTGGACTGGAAAAGCTCCAAGCAAAGTACTACTGCATAGCTGCTTCGGAAGCTACGATGGAAGCTGTTTGGATTAGGAAGTTTATTTCAGGGCTTGGTATAGTACCAACAATAAACGAACCTATTAGAATGTTTTGCGATAATTCAGTCGCACTTCATTTCGCTAACGAACCAGGAGTTCAGAAAGGCGCCAGACACTACCATAGGAGATATCATTATGTTCGCGAGAGTATTGCACTGGGCGAAATAAGACTCCTTAAAGTTCACACAAATGACAATCTGCCTGATCCTTTTACGAAGGCTTTATCTAAAGGAAAGCTTACTCAACATGCTAGGAGAATGGGACTTTGTTTAGCTAGTAGTTTCATGTAGATTTGTGTTTAGTATTTGGATAAGAGATGTTTGAACAATTTATTTTATGACAATGATACTTGGTATTTTTGTTATTTTTTATCTTAAATTGTGTCCTATATTTGCATGTTTAAATGCATGAATAATAATATTTATTATTCTAAATTAATCCATTGTCGGTTAATAATATGAGAATATTGTTAAATTAAGACAATTCTAAGTGATTGGTGATACCGTAGATATTAAAGATGTGTCCACCAAACTCACATGATATTCATAAGATGAAAATTGGATTTCTCAGGATTTCCCCAACACAGAATATTAACTTTATTGGATCGTCGTCATCAAGTAAACCTTGGTAAGTGTCGATTATTATTTACATCAAACCATAGACTTAAGATGCCAAGTAGTTCTTGCGATATGTGGATAATCTCTTGATCTAGTCAAAGTTAGCCTGAAAAATAGATAACTAATAAGGTCGATTTCAGAAGAGATTTTTGAAACATGATGACTTGACACATGTAGCAATATAAAATTTTGTTGACTCAATAGATTGAAGAAGATTCCACTGGGCCTATCGTAGCAAATTAATCAGATGTGTGTAGTTGCCGTTTTAAATAACCCGACAACTCATGTAGATATGTCTTCATTGATTTTTGGCAATCATGAATATTACATATACAGAGAAATAGAATCGTTAAAATAAATGGAATGACATTGATACCATAATCCATTTTTACACTGTATCGAAAACAAAGGGATTGTAAATTCATAATCATTTTGTCCGTGTTTAAAGAAACCACACGTCGAAGTGTTTCTTTCATTTGTTGAGCAATTTGCGTGTTTGCTATCGACGCTTACCAAATGTTATTATAACATTTATACATGTCCAAGTAGGGAGCTGTTTTTAATATATAACAAAATAAATTATTATATGTCTAAGATTTATACGAGCCTACGGGGACACACACGTTAATAATGATAGAACGATGTATTTATATATTAAAGTAATAACTTTTCCCCCTCTGTCCTATTTTTAATTTCCAACGTTTTCCCCATTTGAGGAGTGTCCCCAATATAATTGTCCCACTACTAAAAATAGATAGAGAAAAGTTTAGAACAAGTTTACTATATTACCCATGTTTAGAAATTAATAATTACAAACTTGAAAGAAGACTTAAGGATTAATTAGTTAAAGGTAAAACTGTCATCTGGTCAAAAAGTAAGAAAGAAAAGCAGTAATAAATGCACTTTTCTTAAACTGTGTGTTTTTTGTCGGGGGACAATAATTTTAGAACGGAGGGAGTATATATTAGTGATTTAGCAAACAATTGATAATTACATTAGTTAGTTGTTTAAATGTTAAACTAAGAGGACTAATGGGTACAACACCGAGAAAAAGGAAGGTTCCGGGTTGCCCCTCATTACTTTATGGGGCCGAGCCGAATACCCCCCTCCATAAGAGGTGGGATTGTTTTCTTTCCTTCAAGTTTTAGAGGCTCATAATAAAGGGAATCAATGGGTTTATTGTATTGATATGTGTTTTTAAGAAAAACCCAAAATCACTCCTACCTCTCTCCCTAGATAGATCGAAACTTCCGAAACCCACAAAGGGTTTTCGGTTTTGGCTTTGGTTCGACCCAAAGAAACCACAAAGGTTTTCGGTTTTAGTTGATTGTCAAGATACGGTGTTTGTTTGCTAAACCACTACTAGTACTAGCATACTTCATCGTTTGCTAAGAACATATTGTGTGTGACGAAGTAGAGGGATTATTCTTTTGATCCTTGGTGGTTTGGCGTGGTATTATACACACGTGTATATTGAAGACGGTGTAACGTTTATTGTTATATAAAGCATCTAACTTCATTCTAAAGTATTATCATTCAATTCCCTTGTTATTATAAGTTCTTAGTGTTTGATCTTTTCGCTGCGTACTCGTGATATGTTTAATTGTTAATTAGATCTAAAATCCCAACAAGTTGTGTATATATAAACGTTGAGGATCCCACATTTTTTATCGTTTCATCTTTTTCCATTGGTGGTCACCACCACCAAAAAGGGATGAAAATCTGCCACTACGCCTTGTGATGCTTGCCTAATGTGGGGTTCGTGTGTGGTGTTCACCACCACAAGGTAGTCCTTATCCATCATAGTACTTAGCCTAAATTATTTTGTTTTAATTTGGTATCATGGTTGATATTATTTATCATGGTATTACAACAAAACGGTTCAAATTATATTCAACCATATTAGCAAATCATATATAAAACGTTTAAACCGATTTGATTTGTAAAAGTATTAGTGAATAAATAGCCCAAACCCGTTTGTGGGTTTAGGGTATTAGGGTTTTATAGGGTTTTTTTTTGTTAGTGATTTGTGCTAAGGTCACAATATCCACACAAACTTTATTTGTGTTGTGAGTGAGCTAAGAGTCACAAAACCACACAATCGTATGTTGTTGTTCGTGCTTCGGTTATATTGGTTTATCCAGGTTTATCAGTTCATGACTTCAAGTTTGAAGATTGTTTGAAGACGCTTGTTGTCGGATGTCTTCATCGCTATTATTTCTTTTAATGTTGTCTTTTTTGTTTCTTTTCTTTTCTAGTTTACTACTCCAGTCCGAGCTTTTGCGATTTCGCCGCTCGGACTGCGGGGGAGTATTAGTGAATAAATAGGCCCAAACCCGCTTGTGGGTTTAGGGTATTAGGGTTTTACCACTATAAATAGTGGTCAATAATAAATCATACATTAAGGGGTTTTTTATCATTCTACAAAAAGTTGATATATGTGTCATGATTCTAAACATGAAAAAACTTAATCCAAAAAACCAAAACTATAAAATGTATGGAATCAATGGAATCCAATCAAGTTTCTTCAAGCCAGAAAAATCAACAAGTCATATGTCTCAAGTTGATATAAACATAAATTGGAACAAGACTATGTATTTATTACATGAATTTAAGTCCAAACAACAATTTTATGACACACGTGATGCATTAGTTCAATATTATAAACTAAGAAGCTTGGGGTCACACCTCGTACGTTGAACCAGACTTGGTCCTGTGAGAAAGTATATTTGATTGTTCACTCTTGTTGACGCAATTTCTTATAGTTTCAACTTTCTAGTTATCAATTGTTACTAAAAGTTACGCTGTTCGCGCAAAAAAAAATTGTAGACTAATGTTATCGTAAGAGTTGTAAGTTTATTTTTTCATTTGAGTTCACTGGTTCAATTACCTACTGCACACATGGATTTGATATTAAAACGCTCTTAACTTTGAACAAAGTCATTGGGTATAATTGCAACAAAGTATCTGAAAACAATTTTGTCCAAGCTGGGGGATATGCATCTGGCTAAAATAGTGCCAGTTTGTTAACATTAGTGGTTGCAAAGCATGACTGCTGCCAACGTTTAGCAATCATCAGATTGAGCCTATCTATGTTTATGTTTTGAGTATCACTTAAAGCATAGACTTCTGTTTTATTGCATTTTGGTTGTTTGATTGCAATATGTGAATGTTTTCTATTTGTCCTAAAGTTTAACTCTTTGTTGATTAATAATGTTAGTCAGTCATAATTGTTACACCCTACTTTTGCTTATACAACAACATTGTTATAGAAAGTATGTGAAGTTAGCTGTGAAATGAGAGTTTACTGAACAGATGTTAATGGTACATATCCGATATGTACAAGATATTGACCTAATTTTGCCACTGTAAATATAACTCATATATATTGACCTAATTTTTATTGCTCTTGATGGTTATACTATAGTATTTCTACCGGGAAGCGATCAGATTGAAATGTGGTCATAAACGTGATGTATTCGGAGGTTGTCGTATTTGTGTTCTTTCTCACGGTTTTAAGCAGGAGTTGGCACTAAAAGTTTTTAAGATTTTACGATCATAATAATTGTCAAATCTTTGAGTTCTTCCGAGGTTGTCATATTTTACTGCGTTTTGAAATATTGCAGTTTGCTTGCACACAATTTTGAAATATCACTTCTGATGTAGGTCTCAACCTTTAATGTTTGATTATCTTTGGCGCTTGCATAAGTTATGAACTTGAATGTAAGATGGGATGACAATCTCGGTCTTGCGGCTACTGAGAATGGTATGCTGCTGTGTTTCCACTCACAGAGCTTTTGAGTCCAATAGCTTTCTATGGTTGCGAATCCATTTTATTAACAGCTTAAAGCTCAGGGCTGCAAAACATCTATGAACTGGTGATATTGTATGTGCTAGAGCGGTTCATTGGTGTCTGCATATAAATGAAAATCACATATTAGAACCACATTGAACCGAGCCACTTAAAGAACTATCAGCTTGCCACTGAAGGTCACCATGAAAAACGTTGAACGACCATTTGCTATAATTGGCAATTACGCATTAACTAAGTAAATTATACTATTATTGGTTTTTGGATCGAGTGTTTTACCCTCAACTATGAGCTGTTTTTCGTAGTGGTGTGTTGTGTGTATTCTACTGGCTATGATGTATGTGTATTGTTTTTGCTCTCTATTTTCGTTGGGAGATGATGCTTTGCATCAGATAAAAATAAGAACAAAGAAAAAAAACAATAATCAGTTGTAAAAAATGTATAAACATGATAATAGCATTTTGAGAATGCAGAAGTATTTCTATTCAAAAACCATGTAGGCATATTCATAAGTGTGATATTAGGGCGATGATGAAGTTCACTCACCTACGATCTAGTTGTTCCAAGAAACCATATAGTTGACAACTTCTTTTTAATTGGCTTCTGGGCCCGATATTACGTACTTGCATTAAATGCTTAGCCATCCCTGATGTCCTTTTACCTAACGGATTCTCAAAAGCCGATTAAGAAAGGATCTGTTAAATGGGTTAATTATGTATACATGGACCAGTGAACGGCGGATCGCTGATATAATCCAGAGGTACGTGTATCAATTGTACTTTTTTTTAGTTATGTACATTCCATCCACTCATTCTGAGATTACCCATGGATTGGAGGTTGTGTGAATCACGGTTGAATGAGGGCTTCAGATAATTCATTACTGAAATCATTAGATTAGGGGCGTTTAAGTTGACTGTTTTTATACGATACATAATAACCAAAAAATCTTGATTTTTACTCATACACATTTATTTTAACTATACATATATAGCTTTTGATTTCATCGCAAGAGTAAACATAGCTGAAGCTAATAATCGTTGTAATATTTGTTTCACAGTTTTTGTAACAGTTAAAAAAGACTTTAGGAGTCGCGTGAAATTTTTAACAAATAATGATCATACGTTAATTTGCGTACTACATATATCTATAATTAAGACCGTAATCTCAAAAGCCATTTTGTCTCTAATTCATAACACTTGAAAATACACACTAGTAACTCACACTTAAGGGGGCGTTTGGTTACCCTAAAAAAAACTTGCAAATTTCTATTTATGGTTTGTGCCATGAAATTTAGCTTTAACTCGGCTTTCTTATTTCTTGTCCAATGCTTATCTAGGTTCCCATAATTTCATTAGTTTTTCACCACCTCATTACTGTCTGAAACGAAATGAGCAATAATTTTATGGATCATATTTGCAGCATGTTAGAGCATCGTATTTATACTCCCAAAAACTGCTGATGAGTTTTGTTAACTCGCACAAATACTGTTTTTCGTGTCCTGTCTTTATGTAGAGTTAAAAAACCCTCATCAATGTACATGATATAACAGCCATTAGGGTTGTTCGTGTCCAGACTTTATATAGAGTGATACAACCGACTTCATTCTATGTTGCCATGATATAACTCAGCTTTTAGTTGAGTGTTGAGCTTGGACAATGAGAGAAGAGAACGAAACTTATTTCTTCTTATCATTATACTTAGCATTTAATGAACAATGCTCAAGTTTATAATATAATAGTAGAGTCATCCAATACTATTAATGAATTGTGAAATGAAAATTTTGAAATATCATATCTATTATGGTTACTATAATAAATCTTGTCGATGATCTTGAGGGATCGCTTGTCTATATGACAATGAAATGAAAATGACTAATTCAACAACTACGTGTATGATGTTAAAAAAAACAACTACGTGTATGATGTTAAAAAAACAACAACTACGTGTATGATGTGATTGATTAATAATTCGTTGTTAAGGAAAGTGAGCATAGTAATTATTGTGAGTGGGTGTTGTCTTCTACATGACTTGATCAATTAGTCCTTGATATGGAAACGTTTTGGGCTTATCTTATCTAGGGATGTTCATTATTAGAGGAATCTTATAAAATATAACTTCCTTGTTTAAGAAAATCATGTCGTAATCTAATGATTATTATATGTATCTATTATGCTAGAATTATTAGTTAGTTAAAAGTAATAACGTTATTTAACCACATTAAAAGTACGAGTAAAATGTGTTTTTCTTGGCACCCTTACGCATGTAAAGTTGTAGAGTTATAGAATACACCTTGCGCATTTTATGGAGAATTTTGTCGTGATAAATTGCTTCTCATTTGAGTTTCACACGACCCTCTGAACACTCAAAGACGGCCCTAATATATATCTATATTGTGTTCTAATTAATATCAGCGTCTAGCTATCTTATTTTCTAGTACAGTGGAGAGTAGGTTAAGAATAATGATGTTCGAATCAATGATGTTGAAAGTATTAGTATTCGAAATAACGCATCATTGTCGAAGACCAAACGCTTGATGCTAAATATATGTCTATTTTTCTTTGTTTATAGCTACTTGTTGTATATATTAATTCTTTTTAGGGGGTGTTTACTAAATTAAGTGGTTTCATATGAACCACTTAATTAGCTACTTATTGGGGAGAGGGAAGTTTTAAAGCTTCCCCTAATTAAGATGCAACAAGAGTTTAGACCCACAAATCTTCTCCGCTAAGAAGAAAAAAAACACCCATGTAATGTAGTTTTCTGAACGTACTGCTAATAATTTGGACTTCCAAAGATAGATATAGATATATTATTATAACATTTATAAAACCATACAAAACCCAGGATTGTCGGGTGCTATTTAATGCTTGCCCCGACCCAAAACCTTACAAACATAAGGATTATGCTGCATTTAACGCTGATACACTTTCAAATCATATGTACGTGTCTTCGTCATGTTCATCATCTCTTCCCTCCTCTCCACGTGTCTCACTCACTTATCTATTTGATTATGCTCCACCTGTCCCACTCACTTATCATCTCTTCCCTCCTCTTCACATGTTAATCATATGTACGTGGCTAAAATATGTTATTGGTCTGTTGCCGTCGCTGGATATGTTGCCTTTGCCGCTGGAATTTGTTGCCGCCGTTGCTAGAGCATTTTATCTTTGTGTTGAAGATTTTCTATTCGTTCTCAGAATCTCAGGTAGGTGTTTTAAATATGAAATTAGATGAATGATTTAAATATGAAATTAGCATTTCTTAAGCCATAACATGTGTTGGCACAATTTGGATATATAAGTGTATTAGAATTTATTGAATTTTTGTTAGGTTTCGAATTTTGTATTGTAAATTATGTTGAATTTTGAAATTAGGGGTTTTTTTCTTAAAATTTGAGGGTTTTGTAAAATTTGGGAGTTTTGTAGAATAGTTCATTTTTTAGTCGTGCAAGTTGTGGTTGGATGGATGGATGCACATATTATCTGATGATGACTGTTATATTGAGTACCCGAGTTATTCAAGCTTTCGTTTTTTATGCAGGAAATGAGCGACATCTCAGAATGTTGAAGATGCGACTTCTGCGACGAAAGTACGAAACATGCATAATCATATAAGGTAAGCACAAAATACTAACAATCATAAGTACATTAGTTCCGTTACAAGGGCTAAAGGTTTTGGATAAAAATGTTTAATTATGAAAATTTTGAACAACCATTATTTAAAACTTTACACCTTTTTTAGGCTGCCAAATTGAATGCTTCGGCTGCTTTCAAGCAATTCGGTTGTCACTCGCACAGAAGACGCCCATGACTCGAAATTGGTTCGGGTGTATGGACTAACCCCTATTGCAAAATACTTTATAACGAATGAAGATGCGGTCTCATTAAGTACATTCATGGAGTTGCTTACAGACAAGATCCTCATTAATAGTTAGTGAGTTTAATCATGGTAGATACTCAGTATATTGAAAGCTGAATACTACATTGTAACACCCGGCAATTTCCGAAATTCTAAATGACTATTTTACCCTTTGACTTTTCGGGTCCGATTTGACTTCTTAACTTTTGACTTTTTTTTTCGTCACATAAAAACGATTACCGCGTAACTGGTAAGATTTTCGGAACATATTTTAATAATAAATCATATTTATTATTATTACATACCTCGAGTACAAATTTATTTTTAAAACTCATTTGACTTGAAAACGAAAAAAAAAATATAGATTTTATTCATAAGTTGACTTATTAAAAACGACTCGCTAAATCACATTTTCACAACTCGGACTCTAAAGCAATTTGATGTAAAACGACATTCCGAACAACTTTTTAGTTTTACCCGAGACACGAAACCAAACAGAAAATGACTAAAATAGTCTCGCAGAATTTTGAACACAACTCGTACCGACGCAAAAATAATTAAATTTATATTTAATTATCACCTTTATTAAATAAAAGTATTTAATATTTTATTCAAAAGCGTTTATATAAAAACACAAAGGTTCAAATTAAAGTTTCATTTTTACGGACAAAGGTTACCCGTGTTACCCAAAATAAATAATAAACATTAAATACATTTTATAAAAACATTTATAAAATATAATCAAGTAAATACTCGTTTTTATCAGAAAAATGATTTGGAAAACAATGGCGCAAGTTTCGTATTTTAATTCCTCCGTTAAGTACCTCAAACGAGTCCCGAATCAATAATTAACAAAAGTTACACGTTAGGTCCCTGTGAAATATTTACAAAGTTAACCCTCAACTATTAACAACTATTCAAAAATTTTAAAACTTTTATTATATATATATAATTTATATCATTTTTTTTTCATTTATAATAAATAAACACACACACTCATCTTCTTCCTCTCCCCCTCTCCACCGGAATCCGGCCACCGGCCATTTTTTTATGAACACACCATACAACACCAATAAGTTTATTCCGCGCCGTCCCACCACCGGAAAGTCCGGCCAACCCATATGTCCGCCACCCACCTCAGCCGTCGGCATCCATCTACATCATCACCACACCATCTCCACCACCCTCCACTGCCTACCTTCATCTTCACCACATCCACCAGCCCACCATCACCACCGTCGCCATCTCCACCCGTCACCATCCCCACTGTCGCATCTCCTTCATCGCCGCCACCCACCTTCCATCTCCACGCCACCACTCTCCTCACCACCACTTCCTCATCGCCAAAAGGGTGCGCCTGGTTTTCTTATCAACACCAAAAAGGGTGTGTTCGGTTTAATAACGGCACCAAGGGTGTGTTTGTTTTTCTTAGCCGCAAGCCACCACCATGTCACCCCCACCCTCCGAGTTTGGATGGTTTCTATACTTGTAAAAACATATAATGTTCTTTTTATGTGTTTTGGTTGTTTATACACGTTTTTGTTTTTGTTTAAATTAGTTTTGGTTCTTTTGTTTCGGTTGGCATACATACGTTGTAACAGCCCTAAGGGGTGTTTGTCTGCTGCGTATAATGGCCCCAAAGGGGCGTTTGGATCTGCATTTTTACTGTAGCATAGGGGTGTTTGTTTATGTTGTTTTACACCATAGGGTGTGTTTGGTTCTTCTTAACAGCGGGATGCGTTTGGTTCGGTGGACAGCAGCCCCCAAAGGGATGTTTGGTTTGCTTGTCATTTTCTACTTATAAGGGTGTTTGGTTTGCTGCTCAACGACCCTTAAGGGTGCGTTTGGGACAGCAGCCCCCACTAAGGGGTGTGTTTGGTTTTGCTATATTTTGTTAGTTATCTGATTTCGTTAGTTATATATTGAAACACGCGGATATATATTGCAATATGGATTGATTAAAGTGGAAAAATGTTGAGTTTTGTAAAAATGGGAAACATGGTATAAACGAAAAGGTCATGCCGAAATTTATATAAATTACTACACTTAGTAAATTTCACAATAATTTCTATTATTTTAGAAACCCGATAAAAGGACGAAGTTATATAGTCTTAAGATTGTTAATTTGTAATTATACAATTACTGGATAAACAAACGAAAAACTATACTTTTACAAATGGGATAACTATTTTAGCTAAAACCGTCAAGGAAACGAAATACTAAATTATAAAATAGTATTTTATAATTCTCGACTAATAGACAAAATAATAAGTTTTGTAAAAACTTTAAAAACGTCCTTTATTTAATTCGTAACTTTAAAACGTGTGTTTACTTTTATGCAAGAACTCTTTATTAACCTAATTAGTGACTTTTGAAAACGCGTCGAATTATATTATTACCATTATTTTTAATCACGTTTCTTATATAATACTTGTAAAGTATTATATACTACGACTTTTCCTTTTGAATGTTTGTCTTTATTATATACTTCACCATATGAATTATATAATTGTTCATTTTTCATATGTAATATATATACGGAATATATTACATACTTTGCGTGTGTTTTTCGATTTATTTTATTTAACCAACCACCAAACTCATCCAACTTGAAATCCAAATCCCTTATCAACTAGTCGCGTTGATGTACTCATCCATCGGTAAACCCAAATTCATCATCCTAAACTAGTGGGATTTAGCTGTTAAGTTAAGCTGCAACTTCTTGGTCGAGCCGTTCCGTTCTCCGTTTGTGCTGTGATTATTATTTGCATTTCTGCTAGTTGCTCTGCAACATCAAGGTGAGTTCATAGCCCCACATTTTACTCGTTTTGAATAAATGTTTTATTATCTTTTGGGGTGAGAAACATGCTCGTTTACAAACTTGTTTACGTTACCGAATTTCAAACTCGTTTACACACTAATTACAAACCTGGTTACTTGATTGATATCACACTCTTTCTACTTATGGGATTAAGTATTTAAAGTTGTTATGAATAAAATGGTTATTTCTTCATTGGACACAAGTGTTTTCAGTTACCATATCCTATTTACGTGTTGCCTAAGTTTGCTTAACAAACCACGAACTACTGCCCAACTTATCATGAACTGTTAGTTTCTCGACCGGAGGACCGGTTGAGGGAGCGCGAGTGAATAGATAGATCTATTGGGACTAATTATCCCTATCCGGGTAAGCATGCACTTACTTGTTTCTGTCGTCGATGAACAAACGGATATATGTCATGTCGATTATACATTATGGTGGTCTTTGGTTTGGGACACCGGTTTAGGGCAGGAATACTATGCAACAGGATGTAGCATGCCCTGTTGACTAAATTAGCTTCGGTGTCATGAGCTTAGCGCAACAGTATACACTTTTCATGCGATATTGTATTCGTTATAATAGTCGCATGTGCTTTGTACGTAAAGTTATATCTCCTATAACTGTCACGTGCGTACTGTAAACTTGTGGTCCACACTACTTTGGTTGAACGTTTCTGATTATTAAATGTTTTTCGTAATGCATTGAGTGAATCTGTATTCACTAAACGTTTTGGTCCTCATAAATGTTTTACTTAAACCTATGAATTCACTCAACTTTATGTTGACCGTTTTAGCATGTTTTTCTCAGGTGCTTAGCTTTGGACTTCTTGATGTGCTATGTGGAGTCTACGTGCAATATGATACCATTTTCAAGACTTTATTATCATTCGTACTCGTTGACTTTTTAAAACTTAATTATGCTTCCGCTACATTTTACTTATGCTTCCGCAAATGTTTAATTTCTTTTAAATCATGTAAAACTTATTTATTTTTAAACAATGCAACGAGTTATGATTTCCAAAACGTCCAATAGTGGTCGTTCTCTTGTACCTTATGTTCGAAGTATGATGATGTCACGCCCTCGGACACGTATTCCGTCCAGGCCCCGTTTGGGGGTATGACACTTTGTTTCTTTGAGAAGCTCTTTCTTGTCAATCTTTGCTTCAATGAGACACTTTTCAGCCATGCTCTATGGTGTTTGATGACAGGTTTAGCTTGCTTCTTGAGCTTTGTGATCTGAGCCTTCAAGTGTTGTATTTCCTTGGCTTGATCTGAAACCTGTGCACATAAAGAGAGACAAAGATCATAGACACTTTGGAGAGTCATGTCACCCTCATTCCCTGAAAGGGATTTATCACTGGATGAATGACCTCCAAGATTCCCACCAGAAGTTTCTGGGATAGAATCAGGAATAATAGTAGTGGGTGAAGGTCTTGGGGATAGGTCAGTCTGTTGCTCAATAGGTACCTCACTAGTTTGAGCAGGAGATGAGTCAGTCTGTGGCTCATTAGGTACTTCACTAGTGGGAGCAGGAGAGGGTGTAGGTTGTGCTTCAGATGGTCTTTCTGAAGGAGCACCCTCATCCTGAGTTGGTTGTACCAACATAGTAGCAAACAAAGGGGTGACTTTCCCTGAGAAATGTTTACCCTTCTTAACCATGAAAGAAAAGACTTTACTAGTTAAAGTATTTACAGGAAAATGATCTAAAGGTACAGACACATTAGCTAGTTGTTTATCTAAAAAGATAGAAATAAAACGTGGGTACATTACAAACTTTTTCTTAGCATCTAAATGTCTAAGCATACCATCAAAAATTAATTTGGAAAAATTATACTTCTGATTAGATGTTAAACAAATGACAGCAGTGGCAATATTAGTAGGAATTTGATCCCAAGAGGTGCTTTTTGAACTAAGACAATGATTTATTGTACATGAAAAACTTTGCTTTGTTTCTGACAACAACTCCTCTCTCATCCTTCTTATTTCGATAAACCCACTTTGTGCCAATAGCCTTCTTCCCAAAAGGCAAATCTACAAGTATCCAAACTTTTTGTATCTCGAACTGCAGCAATTCTTCTTGCATAGCATCAACCCAGCTTTCATCTTCAAGGGCTTCTGAAATCTTCTTGGGTTCATGTTGAGACAGGAAA
>BQNB010050459.1:0-38369 GCA_026074375.1 Tanacetum coccineum | reverse complement strand
TCAGTTTTAGCTTTTAGTTAAAACTGATACCTAAAGACCCCTTTAAATTTGTGATTTATCCTTTTTAGTCTAAAAAAATATAGAAAACCTATGAAACCACAAAACAGATTAAGCACAAGGTAGGCTTAGGTTAATAAAGCAATTAAGACTAAGAAATAAGCACTTATCCAATAAGCTTATGATTATTGGGTTTTTTGACAGATTATTAGGCTTTAAGCTCAAATGACTTGTAAACTATGAAATAAAAACATAAACTACAAGATTAAGCAATTAAAAGACAAATAAGCAAAAATTAAGGCAAATAAGCAGACAATAAGCAGAATGACAAAAATAAGCTAAAATGAGAAAATTGAGAAAAAGAAAGAGCACATTTGATCACAGCTAAACAGGGACTTAATTTGCTCTTAAGAGCTTAGAATTAAGCTCCAGCTTATCATAGATAAGCTGGTATTGTCTATAAGCCCTTCCACAATTGGCTTATCATCCATAAAAAGCTGAGGTATATTTAGGAGAGGAAATAAGTAATCTTATAAGCCCAGTTAAGCTTTTAAGGGCTTAACTGAGTGATAACAAGCTTAAGTGGTATATAAGAGCTTATTGAGAGCTTATGATCATATTTAGCAAAATGAAATTGAAGTAAAACATGGATTAAAGACACAAAAGTAAAGTAAACTGAATTTTATTGAAAATTAAAGATCACAAAGCTTTAAAAATGAGAATTACATAAAAATTAAGACTATTAAGATAACATTAAGCTAAAAATACTATTAAGCTTATATTATACTACACTACTCCTAGATAATGAACTCTGTGTGTGAGAGGCTCTCTATATATAGGCACAAGATGAAGCTTCTAGGCCTCTAAGACGCTCCCTTGCTTCTAATCTCAGCCCTTAATCCATAACCGCTTTCCAATCAATTGATCTTATCCGTTGAATGCCTTCCACGTCCCTTTAACCAATCATTAAGCTGGAGATTGCCAGTGTGGCTCCCCAGTGTGTCAGACGTGTTAGTCTTGAGCTTCTAGAAGTACTTACACGCGTGTACTTTGATGAATTACCCGTACCCTGTGTTATACTTGTTTTGGCGGTAAGTGGTATGAAAAAGAAGAGCAAACAGTAATTTTGACCCTCTTTTACTTCATTAGCTAGGACTTATGGTAAAAGGATTGGGCCAGGGTAAAGGTTTGGGCCGGGTTAAGTTTTATAAAAAGAGTTAACGGGGGTTAGGGTATTAAAAGGGTTTTGTTAGTTTTAGGACTAACGGTGTTATTTGTTTTTGGGACATTTGGTGAAATAATTTAACATTCAAAGACCTTTTGGTAATTTTAAGGGTTTAAACTTTGTCTTCACATGAGTTGACCAAAGTTGACCATGGTTGACTTTAGTTGACTCAAGCTTGATAAATACCCGGCTCTTGTGTACTCTTTCCCATCTCGTGTTCGTTTTTGTCCGGTATTTAGCTCATTTCTTGTGATTCTTGCAATATCCGTACCTACACATCACAAAAGACAAAATACACAATATACAAGCATAATTTACATTATTTCATCTTTTTAGGGTCATTTTTTGATATAAAAAAGATATGTGATTTCTCACATATCAGGTACCTACGGTTATTTTAAACTAGACTAAACAAAACTGTACAGGAGACCAATACGCCGTATCCATGAACTGGAATACGCCGTATTGAGAAACCTGTAAAAAGTATCCAAATACAGGTCAGTCTGCTGAATACGCCGTATCATGTGCATGAATACGCCGTATTAACAGAACTGACAATAATGTTTTTAAAGTGCATAAAAAGTAAAGACTAATAACATCCAGACAATCAATACGCTGTATGGTATGGAGCGGATACGCCGTATTGATGTCTGGGAAGACAGACTTGATAAAATTTAAATAACATTCTGGGTTGTCTCCCAGGAAGCACTTTTGTTTACAGCAAAGTCTTTAAGTTAGACTTTTCTTCACCATTCCATCTCATGTATGCTTATGTGCCCGCGTGTGAGCCATTCTTTCGTCTTCACATCTCGAATGTAATCAGGTCCTAAGTTTAATACTCCTTTGTAGTACCCCTTAAGCTTTTGGTATGGATGCGAGATTCCATTATTCTGATCTTCATTACTTACCTTCAGTAATGGTGGGATCTTGTTGCATTGCTCATTAGTGTGGTGTTTAAACCTCGGATGTTGTCGCACCATTTGGTAAGTTACTTCATCATTACCATTGTAAATGGTAATCATCCCTTCGAACCGTCTTGTTTTAATTCCAACTTCTCTTAAAAATGGTTCGCCAAAAATAACATCGCCCATTTGTTCATCACGATAAGCATCCATACTTTCTAAAACTACAAAATCTGTCACAACAGAAAAGGTTTCAACAAAAATAGGCACATTCATTAAAGCTCCTATAACATTATTCCCTTTGTACAACATCTTATCTTTCATTATTGAATTATGAAACTCTTTGGACATCACATTGACATACAATAATGGGAAGAAGTTAGCGTGCGTAAATTCAAATCCTATCATGCAAGAAAACTTTAAGTTGTGAGCACAATCTATATGGATCTTCTTATCATAGTCGCAATAACTAGGGTAATCATCAATTCCAGCATCAAGTTCATCATCCCTAGTTTTAAATTCCTCAATTACCTCACCTTCCTCAATGGTGGGCATCAAATCATCACCTTGATTTCTCCTAAGCTCAAATGGTTCATTTAGATCATTTAATTCAATGTAATCCTCAAAGAAAGGGTCTAATGATCTATTTAACACCAAAGTCTCTCCCATAAGCCTAGCTTCTAAATCAAGTTCCATTCTTTCTCTCAAACTTAGCATGTAGACCCTCTTAATTAAACTACTAGCAGGTTTAACACTTGTGAAAACAATCCTTTCTTCCCCGACCCTTAAAGTAATCTTTCTTTTGTAAACATCAATCTTAGCACGGGCGGTAGACAAAAATGGTCTTCCGAGGATCAAGGGCACTTTGATATCCTCGGGCATATCTAGAATTATAAAGTCTACTGGGAAAACAAATTTACCAATACCTACTAGCACGTTTTTAGCTATTCCTTTAGGATATTTTACCGTCCTATCTGCTAATTCAACTGTTAACTTAGTGTGAGCTAATTCGCCTAATCCTAAGTTAAGGTTTAGGTCGACGAGAGGACATAACATAACGTAGATCCTAAGTCAACAAGGGGCTATTATCAAAGCATACTGAAGAATTTGAGTAATCTTTAAAACAAGATTAGATGAGAGATAAAAGTTGAAGGAAGGAAGTCATTTTCTAGTGAGAGAAAGTAAAATGATATATTCTTAACTTGTGAAAAATACAAACAAACCAACCACCTCTATAAGGCATGGGTGGTTGTTTATATATTATAATGGATCGTGGGCTTGGGCTTCATGGATTTATCCATGTGGCTTTTAGCTAAAACCTAAATAATATGTAAGTTTCCAAAAATTATTTAACGTGTGTTGATAACGAATGTTATCTATGGAAGTGAACCGTCTTTTGTGATTCCTAACTATTCTCCCCCTAAGGCGAGGTACACTCCATTTTACAAAATTTAAACCTAGCATACCATGCTTTATCTTTAGTCTTGAGCTCGGTTAACTTCAATCATTAACTTGTGATTTGATGTAGTGATCATTAACTTAAGGTTTGAGCTTGTTTCCTTATCTTGACTTGAATGTGATCTTGAACACCTTGAGATCATCAACCAAGTATAATCTCGTTTTTCCTCTTGCCATACAACATTGCCATCTTGTAAACTTGTGACGTCTGGACGACACGCTGCATACTTTTGAATTTTGTTGACTTGAAAAGCTTTAAAATTATTGCATCTTTCTATGAAATTATTTAACTTTAATCACTTCTGTCATATCGAGAAAGATGTTTCTGGTTATACAGAAGTGACAGAAACTTCTTTGAATATTGTTTGACTATTTTTACTTGTCACTCAAGGAATGACGTAAGAGGTATCAGGTGTAGAGAAGTCTTGAAACATTGTACTTGAGCTTTCATGATTGTCTTTATGGTTGGTCAGGCATAATGTTTTCGGGTGTGAGCATGTGGTTATGAATCTTGGTGTCAGCTGGAAGCAGGTACCTTCACCTGCCACATCTGTTAAGTATCCTACATTAAACACAGTTTTAGAAATAAAGTGGGGGACGAATATGGCTTGTGTTGTTCGCCATGTCGCTTTGGTTGGGGTAGATACCTCTTTGAATCTCTCATGAGGATTTCGACTTTGTGAATCAGGTCGGATTCAATATAAGAAGAATCTTCTCCTTGACAGGATTTACAGCCTAAGGTATTGAGTCTTTCTAACATCGTGGTATCAGATTCATCAAACTCGGATTGACATGTTCTATTATCGGAATATCTCAAAGCAGACAACACGATAGTGTGAACCAAGACGAGTTATATCTCAAGATTGAAATAGAAAAATCAATTTGAAAATCAATTGACGTGTCACTTGCTAAAGTGGTTTTGTGACACATCAAGAGTGTTAATTATTTCAAAAATTCATCATAAATCGTCAATTCATAACCTGGAACAAGTTTGATTCTTATAGAATCGCACCATCGTTTCTTTCCAGTTGTCACACGTTTAATTCATATAGAATTCCACAAGTCACCTACCATGAGCTTGTTTGATGTTGGCTCAAGCAGGATTTCCATCTTCATTGTGAATACTTGAGTATCACTCTGATGTTCTGGCAACATCACAGGGATAATGCGTAGGACTCTTTATATATTTCTTGTTATTCACATTGTGTGAGATAGCAAGTATAATTTTGACAAGTGTCCTAATAAGATTTATAGATGGTCTCTTTTGGCTCTAGACTCAATAGTTCACTTTTGTTTTAGTGATCAGAGGCTGGAGCAGACTACCACCTTTTCAATATCAACTAACTCGGAGTGAGAAAGTCGATAGAAATGCGTGTAATCTCTGTGAGAAATGAAACAAGAGTCTTTTGTGAGACCTTGAATGGCAGGGAAGGTTGTGTATAGTATTACTAGGTCCATGACTGTCTTCAATGTCAGACAACAGCTTAGTGTTTCTTTTGTTTTTTTTTTATTTTTTACTTTTTGCAAAAACTAATTACTAGAATTTAAAGAAGACACGTTTTTAAGCATTTTTAACAAAACAAGTATAAGCTGAAACTTAAAATTAAGCTCTAAAACAGCTTATTAAAAAGCTGTTATAGAAACTAAGGATTTGAGCTTTAAAAGCTTTGTTGACACTTAAAAGCTTGCACTAGCTTTAATATAAGCTCATTTTTGAAAAAAAAAAGATGTTCTAAGAAGCTGATAATGTGCTTATTCTAAAAATGACAAGAAAACTTAGCTTAAAACTCTCAAAGAACTCTAAATCCTAGGATCAAAAGGGCAACTCAGGAATTTTAAAATTGACAAAAGCTAATAAACTTTTATAGCTAAATGCTAAATAAGCTAAAATGGATCTTAAACTTTTGAAGACTTAATCAACTACCTATAAGCTAAGAATTTAAACCATAAAATCTATTACTAACAGCTAAGAATTTAGAATTAAAAGCTACTTAGTTTTGACTACTGTTTTTGGCTTCTTTTTTTTTTTTAATCTTTTTATGAACTTTTGACAGAAAGTATAACCTAAAAAAAAACCTTATTCCAGCTGTATTATTTTATCTTCTTTCTTTTATTCCTACTCTGTCTTATCCTCTCCTACTATTTTTACTATTCCTCTATTCTCTTCTTCTTCTATACCTCTTTTACTTTCATATTATTCTATTATTTCTGTTATATTACTTTATTATTTCTTCCTCATTTCCATTACCTTTCTCTTTATTATTAATTGTCTGCTTTCTATGAACTTTTTTTTTAATTATAATTTATTCTGTCCTATATTCTTAATTTATTAATTTATCTTCCTTTTTATTTAATCTTAATTCTCTTCTATTATTCACTTTCTCTATAATTCACTCTTAATTACTATACTTCTATTCCTTGACCTTTTTTAATTCCTCTCTCATTTTTTAACTTTCTCTTATACTTTTAATCTCCTCTTTTTTACGTTACCTTAATATATATTTCTAACTCTAAAAACTATTAACTTATTTATTCTATATAAATCCTCTTGACTTTCTCTCTCTTATTATCTTATTCTTTCTATTTGTTACTTTTTTTCTTATATGATTCTATTCTTTTATATCTTTTCATTTATTACTTTATTATTACCTATTTATTATATTTTTTTACTTCTATTCATCTCCATTTTCTTATAAATTACTACTAAATTAATATCTTATTCTTATCTTTTTATTAACTATCTTACTAATTCTTTGCTAATATTTATTTCTTATTTTTTTTTATATTTTATTCTTCCTTCTATTATATACTCTTTCTTATTCTTTCTTCTTTTACTATTTTCTTTTTCTCTATTAATATAACTCTCCTTTCTTTTTTAAACTTCTACTTATACTTTCTCTTTTCTCCACTATTTCTTCTTATCCTTAATAAACTTTCTCTAATTTCTCTTATTCTATATATCGTCTCTCTCTCTATCTATTATATAACCTTTTCCTTACTTCTATATTATCCCTCTTCCCTTTTATTCTTAAATTATTTTCTTAACCTACTCTTTCTCTTTTCTCTCTAATTTTATCTTATAATTCTAACTCTTTCTCTTTCTCTCTTTATTATCTATATCTACTTCTTCCTTTCTCTTTCTATTCCTTCTAACCTCTCCCCCTCATATACTTTATAATTTTTCTTTCGGTCTACTCTTTTTATTCTCTATAATCCATTAATATATTAATTTTTATTATTCTATCTCTATCTTATCTTTCTATCTCTCTCTCCTATTCTTTTTTTCTATAAACTTAGAAAACAAGCTTTGTAATCTATGTTAACTTTGACCTAAAACTATAACCTATATGAAAATAGAGCCCCTAGAACTAACAATTACTAGTCTTAAAAAGAGGGACTAAAAGGATCAGCTAAGTACTAACTACTTGTTAGTTACTGTTGATGCAAATGGCAAAAAACCAAACAAATCTTGCAGGGTTAACCTAGTGTAGGTTAAACCTGCACTAAACACTCTTGTTTGTAGTGGTGTACAAACACAATAAAGCAAGAAGAAGAGAACCAAGCCTTTGATGGCTTGGTTCAAAATTTGCATAGTGAAAATACTATGAAAATTCCCTGGTGCTCAGACAATGAGATAGCTCAACCTTTTCAATTTTAAATAACTAACATGGTAACCTATTTTCTAATGATTTTAATGACATCAAAGCTGTCTCAAAATGGTTTGCACTAAAAAACATTGACTTTTTTAAGGTCGAAACAACTAATGCCAAAAACCCCTTTAAATTGGACCTGATTTATGGTTAGTTATGAATTTAAGATCTAATTAACTAGGCTTAAGTACCAGATGCTAATTAGCTTATAACTACCTTAATAAACATGATCTAACAACTAGATAAGCTAAAATCAAGGTTTAAAGATTATGTTAACTAATTTTTAGGTTTTTATAAGGTTTTTAAGTCAGATTATGAGAATACTATTATCGTATAACTTATATGCTTAAAAAAAAGAATTCAAATTAATATCTAATAAGCAAGATTAAACACATATAAGTCAAATAAGCTATTAATTTATGCTAATATGCAAAAATCTATACTAATAAACTACTATTCAGCTAAATATTGAAAAACAAGGAAAGTAAAGGAGAACTTACTTGAAGCTTTAGCTAAACAAAAGCTATTAGGCTCTTTAGAGCTTATCTACTAGCTCTGGCTTATGTACAATAAGCCAGTAATTGTCCATGAGAACCCTTCCATAATTGGTTCTCCTTCCAAAAGCTCATAAATCCAAAATAGTTAAGGTGATTAAGCTGATTTTATGTTTTGAGTTTAATTAAGGCTTGTTTAAGCTCAATCTAAGCTTATAGACTTAGAGAGCTTATGAAGAGCTTATAAAACAGTAACATGACATTAGAATTTATAAAAGCTTTTAAGTAAAAACAGTTTATAAAAGAGAACTATGATTTCATTAATTGAAAAAGAGATTACAATACTTTTGAAAGGGACATTACAATAAGCTAAAAACGGATTTGAATAATATAAGCTACTACAAAAGTTACCTAAATTAAGCTAAAACTTAAAAACTACTAATAAAAAAAGCTAATCAAAAAACTAGATGGTGGTGTGTGTGATAGTGAGCTCTATTTATAGGCTGTTGATGAAGATTCTAGGCCTTGCCTTGCTTTCCACGCTCCAATTAATCCAACCCGTACAATCCTTCAATGATTGGGAAATGATTTAGAGCCGTTGGATCTTTCTTTGGGATCACACGGATTGCCAACGTGGCAATCCGTTGTGAGGTCTTTGTTTTTGTTGTGTGAGAGCTTTAAGAGTAAAATCAAGCATCCCTTTGTGCTTTCTCCTCTTCCACGCGGCATTCCTTTGTTGGAGTTGGCCAATAAGGTGCTTGAGTGACGTTTTAACTCTGCCAGGGTGATATAGACCACTTGAATAGACTTCCGTACCCTCCAATTTGGAAAAGCCCTTTGATTTGACAGCGGGGTAAATGAGGTAGGGGACGATGAATAGTAACACCCCTTTGGCGCTCTTTTATAACTGAAACGGGTAAAATCAGATTTAAACTTTGGGCTTTTTGCGCTTTTGGTCCCTGTGGTTATTTTATTAAAGGTGTAGTGGTAAAACAACTTTGGAAATGGCACATTTAGGTCCCTGGATTTTATAAAAGGGAAATGGGTTTAGGGTTTTGGGCTTTTAGATCCGGGTATGGCCCATTTAGGTTTAGGGACCATTTGTGTGATTTTTGAAACTTGAGGGACTATTTGGGTAACATTTGGGTTTTTGTCATTTTGTGGCTTTGACTTTTATTGACCAAGGTTTGACTGAGAGTTGACCAAGGTTGACTTTTTGACTTTGCTTCCAGCTCTTGTACACTCTTCCGTTCCTCGTGTCCGTGCTTGCCCGGTTTTCCTGTGATTTTTGTCTTATCCGTACCTGCACACACAAAACACAAAAACAAGTATATTTTTGCCATTTTTAGCATGTTTTGGTTCATTTAGGGCTATTTTAAGTAATAATGGATATGTGTATTTTACACTTATCAAAATTCCCCAAACTAAACGATTGCGTGTCCTCACGCAATATCACATGCCTTATAACCAAATACCTCGAAACTTCCCAAACTAAACATTTGAAAAGTAGCAAAGAGTTTAGTTGAGAGAGCTAAGAGATCTTATAAAACACCCGAATTCCCATTTTCAAAGATTTTTATTATTATTTTTTATTTTTTTATGATTTTTCTTAATAATTAACTACCTAACTACAACTTATTCTTGTGTTGACATAATGTATTGTTTTCATTACCTCATTGGTAACTTTAAGGATCATAGAACAAAAAGCACTTGAAAAGTGTCTTAAAAGATAACTTCGTCATTCCCGATTTTTTTTCACTTTTCCCATGCTAAGCTTAAAAATAAGATCACCGTTAAGTACGAGCTAAGATGCTAAGACTACTTATAATTACAACTTGTGAATTTCTCTTCCCGACATAAATCATATATTTAGGTGTGTGTGCTCAAATTAATTTAAACCATTAAATCCACATATTAAGATAGTTGAAATCCGACCAAGCTTTACACATGGGCCTTTTGGGCTAATATGTTAATCACTTAGTAAAATCACAACTCAAAGCAAACAAAAACCTCCTTAGCTAATACATCGTTGTTCACCTTGTCCCATGAATGACTTTCTTCTCTTAGCATTCCCACCGTCATCGGTAAGTGCTAGGCTTTTGACACCCCTCTACGGAGGAAATAATAATCGAGACGCATGAACTTCCGATGAAAAAGCCTTGTAGACTTTTGCAAACCTTAGTTCAAAAGAATACCTTGGTTTTAGAAAAAGAAACTTTTACTATTTATTTTCTAACTTGCAACATTATTATTACTATTTACATTATTAGGCTAGGAACTGGTATCACTTTTCTTTCGACGACACATCGGCCACGCCTCCGACAAGAGCTCGTGTACTTATTATTGGATAACAACCCTAAATACAACCTCCATCCTTTCTTTCGATTTGTCACATCGGGAGCGAAACCGACAATGCCCCATGTACTTTATTGCGATGGAGTTTGTATATTAATTATTAACACTAAGGATTTATAACTTGCATCATTTTTATTCACCAACTACATTTTTTTTAATTAATTAATTAATTATTTTGTTTTCAAATAGAAAAAATTCATTTTAGAAAACCAAAGTATAAACTTGAACTAAAATTCTTATTTACAAATGATGTTTGACTTCATCATCGGTTAAAGCTTTTTTTTCTGACATATGTTGTTTGGACTTTTAGACGCAAAAACTTTAATTTGTAAAAATTAAAGAGAACAGTATAATTAATCATTTTTAAGAACTTCGGAAAAGAAAAACCACAAGTTATCTTATATAAGCCTTTAAGTTTTCCAAATAAACTTTTCTGTTAGCATCCTATCTGTTTTTCAACACTATCATCTTTTATTTTTGCTATTTATAAAAATTTATATAAAGGAAATTCGCAAATACTTTGCCTATATATAATCCAACTCGGCATATTTAAAATTACTTGATGATTAGCACAAGACTTCATTTACTATGATTTCAAGTCTAGCATGTTTAATGTTTACATGAGACTAACATAAACTATCATCATTATTTGTGTAAGTGAGAATGCTTGAATCTACACGTTCGATCGGGTCATAAAATTACTTCTTATTCTTGACCTACGGTTAACCTACTTTTGTGTCATAACACTAATTGTTATTTTATATATATATATATATATATATATATATATATATATATATATATATCTTATATATATATATATTTTTTTGTTTTTCTTTTTATAACTACTAATTTTTTTTATTTTTTCATTTTTTTTTCTACAAATAATGATCCTAAATTTTTCTCTATTTTTGGGGAGTGCTGTTTTTGTGGGAAATCGGTGTACGTGAGAACAAATACAATAAGAGGTACATCAAGATCGATAGATTCCCTTCCCCAAACTTAAAACGAAACATTGTCCTCAATGTTTAAAGTCGGGCCTCTACGAAAAACTAAGCCGTTTATTAAGTATGCAAAGATAGACGTGAATCGATAAGATGAAAGGATATCGGATCTCCCCAAACTAATTTCACACAATGGATAGGAAGCTCGAGTGAAACGGGATACAACACGGACAAGACAGTCTCAGAAAATTGTTGGGGTCAATCCTGACCAAAAAATCATAAACAAAACAAAAACAACAAGAATAGAAACCGTGAAGAGGATATCCACTAACACATCAACAACACATTATTTAAGTATATAAAAAAGGATAAGCTGGGGTGAAATCCCACGAAGCGGCTTGTTTTTGGTCAAAGTGTCTAAGCTCGACTCGATCCCATAAATTTTGTTTCTTAGGGTAAAGTTTAGAGTTCCAGGATAACAATGGTGGTTGAAGTGTTTCCCCCTCCATAGTAATGCTTAGCCTGGTGGAAGTTAATTTGAAATTTGAAAACCGTCGGGATGAGACAACTTGGCTGTGCCATAAGGAAAAACTCAAGGTATTGTGACTAGGACCGGACCATCGGGACTTGATGCCTTTCGGAAGAAAATCTTTAAATGGGAGATTGAAAGTAAGACTTGATCACCAACATTGAAGATTTGATTCTTGATCTTGAGGACTCGTGAAGTTTCTTCGGTCTTCTCTGTTGATTAATGAATTCTAATATGCATTATCTCGAAGGCTCGTTTAGTTCATTAGTTGGAGCTTTCGATGATCCACCCTACGGGTTTTGTGAATTCGTTGTTGGCATGCTTAAGGAGCCCAAATTTGCTTGTGTTCTAGTTTTCAACTAGTAATGTACCATGATTTTCCTAACTAGTTGTTGGGCGTCGCATCCGATTGGAGTCTTGTAAGCGGTTCGGAATGCCTGGTATGTGCTTAATTACACATACCTTTTTCCATAAAAAATGGACTTAAATGACCAAAAATAGACAAAAAACTGCCAATATATGTTTGTTTTGCATTTGTGTTGTGTAGGTATCGGTTATTCAGAAAGAAAAGGGTCGAAACAAAGCCAAAAAAAAACGGGAATAAATGGGCACGGATATGGAAAAAGTGTGAAAAGATAAAGCCAAATCGAAGCCAAAAAGTCAATCAAGTCGAACAGTCAAAGTCAAAGTCAACCCCGACAAAGTCAAAGTCAAGAGGAAGTCAAAATCAGAAGAAAAATAACTTGAGGGACCAAAAATGCCAAATCCCTAAGTATATTACAAGAAGAAAAAGACTACAAGGGTGGAATTTGCAATTAATTCAAAATACAAGTAGAGGGACTTAATCTGCCAAATCCCCATACTTGTATTACACAAGGACTGAGTTTGCAAACATTCTTATATGGTTGAGGGGCTACTTTTGCCAAGTCCCCAAAATTTTATCACCATAAGGATGAATTTTGCAAAGAAAATGATATAAATGGAGGACCAATTGTGCCATTTCCCCAAACCTTTTCCAGTTAAACCCAAAATAGCTTTTCCCGCCAAAAAAAACCCAAGAACCCAATCACGGGTTGTCTTCCCCACTCTTACCCTGCAACCTCTAAATTACCCATTGGGTAATAACTTCATCCCCTCCCCCACTAAACCCTAATCCCATTACACCTTTCCACCTTGGCAATCCCCCATTTTTCAAGGCCAATCCTACGACTGTTATTGATTCAAGAAAGCACAGGAGAATTCAAGGGCTGAGATTGCTTTTGGAATACACTCACACAAGAAACACAACCTCAAATTGTCTCACTGAAGAAACACACTTTGAAGACCCAAGACTTGATCTTTTTAGCTATAAAGAGAGCCCCTTGTTTAGAGCAAAATGGGGACCTCATCTTTTAACTTATTTTCAGTCAATTTTAGCTTATTGTAATCTTTTTTTCAAGTCTTGTAATATTTCTTTCAGCTTAATGAAGTTTTGAAGTTTTTTAAGTTAAAATCTGTATTTTAAATTTCAAGTCTTAAAGTTGTTAATTTGTTATTAATTTTAGTTCACAAGCTTTTATACTAGTTAAGGTTAGGTTTATTAGCAGTAATTAACTTAAAAGAATTATTTTTTTAGTAAAAAAATACTAAAAAAAGCGAAAACAAAAAAAAAATCCCACTCAAAAAAAAATACCACAACTTTTTTTTAAAGATGGATAAGCCGGATCTGGAGGGCTTATGGACTCACTAGTTGTCAAATACAGGCTTAGTGCTTTGTTATTAAAGCTCTAATGCGCATTGACACCCTTTGTTTTAAACCAAAAACAAAAGGGGTTTGTAAGTCATTTTCTTTCATTTAAGCTTATTTTCTGCATTTTCTTATTTTTTAATTTTTTAGCTTATTTGTGCTTATTTTCTTTTTCAACATGCTTATTCATGCTTGCTTATCATGTATTAATATTTACTTTTGAGATCATTGCCCTTAATCACCTTAAAATCAGTTTAAAAAGACTTTTTAAGTCATAAAGGGGTGTTTGGGTCAATGGTATGGTCAAGGGTTGGTGTCACTTTGCCAACTTTGGCTAGCATTATTAAGCTCTTGTGAGTCTGTTTTCCCAATTTTTTTAGACCTAGAAGTATTTTTCAAGTTTTCTCCTTGGTTCCTTAAATCTGTTGAATTTAAAAAAAGGTTTCATGAGCTTAATTGATTAAGCCTTTGAAAATCTGAAATAAGGTTTAGAATTATGTCATTTGTGTGTGTCAAAGATAGTTAGTTAGGTCCTTAGGTTTTACCTACATTTTATTCAATTCTGTCAACATAGTCTTTGTGACTTTTATAGTCGAAATTTGCCATTTCATTCTCAGTTTTGGAGGTCTAACTCAGTTGTTTTAGTTCTGAATTTTGGTGCACAAGTTCAATTCAAGGCATTTTCCATCTGTTTTTAGCTAATTTTTGGTTTTGAGCTTATTAGGGTGCTTATTTTTAAGCTTACTTTTTCACAAAATTTCTTTGAAAAAACTGCCCTGGTGCAAAAGCCATATTTGATAGCTTCTGTAAGCTGTCATTCAGTCCAACCAATGTTCTATTCTAAAAGGCCATTTTTGGAAGCTTATTAGGGTGTGCTTTTAAGCCCCTTTTATTAAGCTCAGCCATTGGGTACACTCTAAGGGCTTATAAATAAAGCCATTAAAGGTGCCCACTAAGAGCCTTTTTGGCCTGGCAGCCCCAAACAAATTTGGCTTTATAGTTATTTGTTTTCTGGCTAGTGGATTCTCTTCCTTAGCTTATTTGTGTTTGTGTTGGCTTATTAGGCATAGTTAAGCCCCTTTTGTCTGCTTATTTGTTCATACCTTTTGCTCTTTAGCCATTTATTAGTTTAGCAGACCTAAGTGCTTATCTAGCAGTACTAACTTTAAGGTTAGTACTGCTGAGATTTTAAGCTTATTTTTGGCTTATTCAGTCGTCCTAATTAGCTTAATTTAGTTCCTTTGTTATTGTCTTGAGTGCTTTGTTACTTTGCCTTTCATTTTCATTTGCTTATTGTGCTTAAAAGCCAAAAGAATAACCAAGCAATTTGAGCTCTAAGTACCTTAAGCATTATGTCCTGCCTAGCTTTTTCAAGCAGCTTTTTCACAGTTTATCTTTGTTTCAAAATAAGTTTAGATTGCTTTTTCTCATACTCTTTTATGTCCTCTTTTCATTTGTAACTTGGCCTGAGATAAGTTACCATCAATTTGCTTTGGCTTATTTGTGTCAAAAGTCAATAAGAAAAAGGCAAGTGTGCCTTTTATGCAATTAAGCAACCTGTCTGTCACTAGCTTTTTCAATAAGCTTTTCATAGCTCATTTGTGATTTAAAATGATTTAATTTTCTCGTTTCTAGTAGCTATTAGGTTGGGCTTTTTAGTGGAAAAGCCCTTTTTGCCTTGTCAATCTGTTTGGTGGCTTATTTTTAAGCTCAAAATAGCCACCTCAGACTGTTTTTCAGTCAGATTTGGCTTAAGAGCTTATTTGCTTAATTTTGCTTTTCTGTTGCTTATTTTGTGCTCATTTTGTTTATGCTTGTTTATTATGTTGGCCTTAAGCCATTTTTAGCTTATTTAGTTTAGTTAAAGCTTATTTGAACTTATTTGCTTATTAACAGTTTAAGGATTAGTTAAAAAGTTAAGACTGTCGAATTAAAGCCCTTTTTTCCAGCTTTTGTCAAAAGTCTCAGTTATATAAAGTGCTTATCTTTTTGAGCTTAACAAGTTTGTAAAGAAAAATTTTGAAAAAAAAATAAAAGGGGAAGGCCAAAGCCCCGGGTGAGCAAGACTCGAACCCGGGACCTCAAAGCCCTCAACCCTTATAAACACAACACACACTACCGCTGCGCCCTTGGGTCTTTTCTGTTAGACCTTTGGGCGCTTTGGTATTTAAGGGTGTTTTGCCCCATAAGCTTTATAAGCTGTTGAGCTTATTTTGACAGCTTATTTGATAAGCTGGTCAAGCCAGCTTATTTTTCTTAGGACCGTCACACTTTCAAGTATTTTTTGTAAATTTTTCAGATTTTTATAAAATCTTTTAGTATTTTTTATAATTTATTTTCTTTTTAAACTTTAAAAAATCATAAAAAATAAAATATTAATCAGAAAAATATAAACTTTTTTTTAAAAATTTTCTTTTTTCATATATTTTGTAGGAAAAATATAAAAGTTTCTGTAGGATTAATTTTTCAAAAATTTACTTTTTAAAGAACGGGATTCGTTCCCGTTCTTGTCTTGACTCGTTTTTGGTCCAAACGAACTCCGTTTTTAGTCTAGTTTTTTTTAAACTTCGTTTTTAGTCAAGTAGAATCTATTTATATTTTAAAAATTGTTCTAGGATTTAAATTGCAAAATTTAGGTTTTTAACCCTCGTTTTTCGTGCCCGTTTTAGGTTTTAGGTTATATAGCTTTCATTTTTAGGTTTTATTTAATCGTTTTTGCATATTTAACTTGTAGAAATAGAAAACCAATCATAATCTTGTAATATTCAAACATCGTTTATCAATTCGTCATTCGATTTTCCATTCAAGCCTCGTTGGGACTTAACGACCCGGGAATTCAAACTTCCGGACACATATATATTTTATTTTTGTGAACTTTTAACCAATCCTTGGCTAAAGGTAATTGGTTGAGTGTTTGCTTTTATATTATATATATATATATATATATTATTGATCATCGACCAATAATCATCTTCGTACTTCCTCCAACACGAGAAATCAAGGTCACGTACAAGATGGTCGGGTGGATATTCAAGGCAAGAGTTCAGGGTATGTTGGGAGTAGTACCAGGAATGTTGGAAGGAATGTTGGGAATCAAGCAGAGAATGTTGGGAATCAAGGAATTACTGTTGAGAATGGTATTGCTCAAACAACTGTTAGGAATGCTGAGAATGTGCAAAGGAATATTCAAACCACTTCTAATTTTGGGAAAGCTACAACTATTCAGTGTTATAATTGTAATAAGAGAGGCCATTACGCAAGAGATTGTTCGACGCCCAGAGTTCGAGATTCGAAGTATTTCAAAAAGCATATGCTGTTAGTTGCTAAGGATGAAGCTGGAGTCCATCTTGATGAGGAAGAAAATGACTTCATGCTTATGGGTGCTAATGAAGATGATCAGCTGGAAGAACTTAATGCTTCAGTGATCATGATGGCTCGTCTTCAAGCAACTAATAATGATTCCGATGCTGAACCGACGCATGATTCAGATTTTGTCAGCGAGGTAAATGATTCTCAAATCGAACTTATAAATGGGTTATTCGCAAATAATAATCATGAACAACGCAAACATGCAAAGTTAGAAACTATTAAGCCTGCATATGTTGATGATCAACTTGATAGTAATATCATATTTGATGATCCTTATGTGGAGGGTAATAGTGGACGAACAAAACATGCTCACGATGCTCGTGATCAAAAGTTTGATGATTTTGAGTTATTAATTTAAAATGTGCAAATAGAGGCTAAGAATCAACGCATAGTGAATAAGGAAATGAAACAAAAAAATACGTTGTTAGCCAAAGAACTTGAGACATATAAGAAACAGATTCATGAGCTTGAGAACAAACCAGTAAACATAAATTTTCAAAAAAAAATGCAAAATTACAAAATCAATTTATTGTTGAAAACCAGAAAATTGAAACTCTAGAAAAAGAAAAAGTTGAATTGAAAAATAAGATTATAGAAGAAAAAACTGCGTGTTTGAATTTCAAAAACGATCGTGATTCTTTGAAACAAACTTTCAAAATCAAAGAGGATAAATATCTGGATAATATTTTGAATTTAGAAGAGTCAAAGATCGTGAAAGAATGGTTTTCAAAATGTTTCAGTCAATTCAAACAATTCACACGCATGGTAATACACCAAATTCATTTTATGATCTAAATTTCAAAACTGGTTTGGGATATCAAAATCCAAAACGTCTCAGGAAAGCTAATAAAGGTCAGCCAAAGTTGTATAATGTTAAATTGCTCAAGGATGGTTAAAAAAAAACAAATAGTATAATTTACTTTATGACATGAAGATAACTGCTTGCGGATGTGGAAGAAAGTCAATTGAAAATGAAAGGAAAAATGATTCAAATTAATTATGAATACTTAAACAAACTTTCTGTTAAACAAAGATTTTTTATAGAAGCTTCTACTTTTAATGTAACACCTGAACCAGTAAGTCTACCAAAACCGAGTGCACCTCCAAAGAAAATGCCAAAACAAATAGTACAATTTAGGTGTTTTTGAAATCTTGAGAACTACGATCAAAAGTTTGGAACAAATCATTAAAGAAAAACTTAGGGTCACTAGTGATATACATTTTGCTTATAGAATTGATAGTGAACTTAAAACAATTTTTAAACAAGAGGTGCAACCGGCTAGTTACTCAATACGTTTGTGAACAAATGTTCTTAAAGAGGAGTTGATAAAAAAAGTACAAGAAATGTTAAATGGTTTTGAGTCAATGGAAAGTGAAGTTGATGTAATACTAAAGAAAAATGAAAATTTTCAAAATGATCTTGATAGACTTTTGGAAGCATCCTTAACTGTTGATGTTAAAAATTATGTGTTGTTTTCTATTGAACAAGTTGAGAATCAAAAGATAAGAGATGAAATTGAGAAAATTTCAAAAGTCTGTAAAGATGTCCAAGCCAATTTGTTAAAATGAATTGCAATTCTTGAAAACGATTTTTAAAGGTGTCAGGCTCAAAGCATTAATTTTGAATTACAATTACAACAAAAAGAAAAAAAAGCTTGTGACAACTCTTGGAAGTAAAAAATGGATAAATTGGATGATGAGAACGTGTCATTGGTTTTTCAAGTTGAGTCATTAATCAAAGAAAGAGAACATGTGAAAGTTGAATATCAAAAGCTTTTTAATTCAATAAAAATGACACGGGCCAAACATCAACTGGAAGTTAATTAACTGATTAAGAATGTCAATCAAAAGACATATGCGTATAGGGATGTAAGATCTCAGAATCAAGATCTTTTGATGACAATCTCTGAGCTTAAAGCTAAGTTAGCATCTATTAAAAAAGGGAAGAATGTGAACACTAAGTTTGATAAATCTTTGGTCTAGGAAACTTGGTGTCTGTTCACCGCCTAACAAATAATAAGGATCCACAAATTTCTAAGTTTGTCCCTAAGATGATGTCAACAAGACATGTCAAAACCAGTAACTTCATGTTTGATTCGTCGTAAACGTATCGGTAAAATATTCCCGTTCGATATAAAAATTACTTGAGGACAAGTAATAGTTTATCTTCCGGATGTCGTGTCCCAATGAGAGATGAATTTGAAATTTACGAAAATGTCTCCAATTTAATGCTTAATATCTTTTAATTTTTGGTTTTTAATTAAAACTAAAGATAGCGATAAACTAGATTATACTAAATATTAAGCAAACTAATAAGATGAAGAATATATAAAGAAAAATATGCTTTTCAAGTAAAAGTGAATAGATTTTTAAGTGTGAAGTTTTTAGATCTTAATGACGAATTAATATCCGTCTAAATAATCATTTTCTCAAAACGTTGGCTTAATATTGAAAACAACTTTTTATCGAGATATTAATTACTAGTTTAATGCCTACTTAATCTTACGGCTTTTGCACGTCGCTTAATAAAAACAGAAACGAATAACTTTTGCAAATTATTAACTCACTAGTCACTTATTAAATTTTACACCTTAATTTCACTATTTTACCACGTAAATAACAGCATATAACAAAAACCTACTCTAGTAAGCATAACTACACTACGAGAAACGAATAAAACAACAATAAGAACGACTAAGCTAAAAATGGCAATAAGATAGGGATAAGTAAAGAGATAAGGTAAAGATGAAACCCGACTAGAGGTCACCAAATTCGGATTAATAACGAGCGAGACGACATATTAACGAACACCAAAATATCCATCTCCATAAGCTTTAAACCCGCATCCATAAGCTATACCCGAACAACATAACAATTAAACGAAATAACATACGAATAGAACCAAAACTCGAGAATCATCAACACGTTTGAATCATAACCCAACAATTATTCTGGAAATAAATCTTCAATATATCCAACCGTTCAACACCATTTTAAACTATGCTATAACAATTAAACGGAATGGAAAAGAAATAAACCTAAGCGAAACTAACTGCTTCTTACGGGGAAAAAGAAAAAGAAACCCCACCGATTAATAAGAATAAAAAAAATGGAACTAGGATATGTCTGTTATTTATTTCGAACTCTACTCCTAGAAACTAAAACTAATCTACCAACACTAAAAAAGACGAAAAGAGATAAGAAGTAGATATGAAAGATAAGATGTCACGTGATCTCTGCTCCCCCTTTTTTTATAACTTTGCGTATGAATTAAGCAGCAATCTAAATTTTGGGCCTTTTTTTTTTCTCAATTGGGCTTCACGTTGGCTTGGAACCATTTTGGGCTGGACTTATGTTACAATAGTATTAGCTGGGCTCGATTGTATGGGCTGCTGCTTTAGATAGCTTAATATAAATATGGGTCGGTCCGACCTATATAAATGGTGTCGGGCCAACCCAATAAAAGGTGAAGGCACCGTTAAACTTGATTTTTGGTGCTCTTTCCAATGGCATGCTCAAAAATTATTAACGACTTCATCTTGATCTCGAAAAACGCGTAAACGTCTTCAAATCTTAACCGAAGGTCTTTGTTTTCAATCTTCGTAACTGCAACGGGCGCCATCAGATGTACCACTCAGTCTAAAAAACCAATTCCCTATATCGAGTAGACTCCGCACGCAATAGTCAGAGACTACGCTCCCTCTCCTCTGTCAGTTTTAAATACGCTCCAGAGTAAAGACAATAGTGTTTATGTCAACACACACATTCTCCTAGTAAACTAGTAGTAAATGATGCGATGTTTAGTACGTCAAGATCCTCATCTCACTATCCCAGAGATGAGTATCACCACTGAATCATACCACCCCTGAGAGAGTCATCTGAGAGACCAATAAATACGAGGAATTAACGTTAAACTCCGCTTGTTCATTCCAGTGAGTCCCCGCCCAGGTACCTCGCCCCCCTTCCCACTACGCGGTAAAACTTCAAGAAACCATGCTCTCCATTCTCTAGTGAGAATCAACGCCTACGTGATTTCTCTACATTTTATAAGAGTAATAGAGTCTTTTAGTGTTAGCAGACCGACACATAAGAGCACTAATTTGAAGAAGAGTGTCTTGCGTAACACTAAGGATAGAGGCACGTCAAAAGAGTCATAGAAGGAAGATAGTTACTTTAGGAATTTTTCGAATGAGAGTGTTATATCAACTCCGAATGTTTCAAAGACAAAGACAAATGTATTAAATGCTAAATATGTAAACACTATGGATATTTGTGCGGATGTTTTATGTGTTTCTAATGGAAAAGATGTTTTACTCTATGTCATGATATGTGTGTTGCTAAATATGCATTGTCTGTGAACCCTAGAGCGAAAAGAGCCTTGTTCAAATCCCCTATAGCAGCGAAATCTAAAGTTTTAGGAGTCCATGACACTAGTATTTTTACGGATAACTAGGTTTAATGTTGCTACTCCTCGTTAAATTGCACCAAACAAGATTCTATAATGCTAAAAAATGTAACTCTCGATATCTAAGCAGTTAGGATACTCAGCAACTATATGAAAACAATATTTGAAACAAGTAAGGAAGTGGCAAAAATGGTTTTAAAAATACCATACTTTAATTGGTCACCTCAAGATAGAAAAACTACAAAATTGAGTCCGCGTGAATCTAAGTGTAGTTACTAGTGTAGTAATCACCGGTTCCCATTCAAAAAGTAGGTAGCCAAACTGTCAACCTTTCATCCTTGTTTTCTTGTGTATTGCAGGTGAAACAACTGTATGTGCAATTGTTGATAGTGGATGTTCAAAGCACATGACCGATAATCTCAAACTGCTAAAAAACTTTGTTGAGAAGTTCACGGGAACAATCCGCTTTAGAAACGACCATATTGCAACAATCACTAGCTACAAAGATTACGTTCAATGGAATTTGACAATATGTCATGTATATTATGTCGAAGGCTTAGCACACAATCTTTTCTCAGTAGGACAAATTTGCGACGGGGATCTTGAAGTAGCATTTTGATCAGATACATGTTATGTTCAGTACTTGGAGGGTGATGACCTTTTAACTGGATCATGTGACTTAAATCTTTACACCATCTCCATTTCTGAAATGGCTGCTTCATCTCTCGTATATCTCATGTCCAAAGCTTCGTCGACAAAAATCTATGGTTATGCATCGTGTCTTCACACTTGAAACTTTATAGTACCTATCATCCAAACAATACTCACCATAAGAAGGACTTTAGTCGTAGGACTTTTAAAGTTCAAATACGATAAAGATCACTTATGCTTAGCCTGCAAACAAGGAAAGAGTAAACGAGCAACTTCCAAAGTTTAAATATGATAAAGATCACTTACACATGGATTTATGTGGGACGATGAGGGTTGAGAGCATTAATGGTAAAAAGTATATGTGACAATCCACATTTTTAGGTTATTTTACGTCAATAAACTCAGAACTATTTACTTTGAACTTTTACGCATTTACTTTTAATTATAACCGTTAAGTTAAATCGCGTAAACTAAAAATCAATAATTAATGTAAACCGGCATTAAACAAATATAAGTTTACGTCAAGCAAGTGTTATATAATTATTACGAAGATAATTTATAACTTTTCGTATTTTATTTTTATACGTTACGTAAAAAAGTTTCAGTTTCGCAGTTAGCGAACTTTCATGATACATGTAAAAACTACTTACCACCTTTTAACCAATACCCTTAATATATTATACCTTAGCAAAAATTAACATTTCCCTCGCCCATTTACATCATATGGACCGGACCCTTATGGTTTAGACAAGAAAAAGTGTGGAAAACCGTAGAGTTGTGATACGTGTCCATTTAAAAACTTTAAGCGTTAGTATCAAATCGCCAATAAAGTTTAGACGTAATATGAGTAAGTGCGATAATAGGTTTTACATCAACTAGAAATTTCTTAATAATACAAAAGTCAACAACCTTATTAACTACAAAGTAGGACACAACCTTAACTAAACAATTTTACACAACCATCTTCACATAATATTAAGCACAATTCAGTATAATGTTAATGCGTAAATGTAAAGAAATAAGTAAAGCGAAAGGTAAAAGAAAATGCAAACCGACACGGTGATTTATAGTGGTTCAGTTGTGAAGCTCCTCTTCGCCCTACTCCACTCCCTGAGTATCTAACTCGAGAGTTACTTCACTAATCAATAAGCTCCCTTTCGGCGGAGAAAACCTTATACCAATGCTTACATTATTTTTTGAATAGCTAGATGTTCGAGTTCTTCGTCGCGGTACAACCAAACCCGTTATGTTTTATGGCCCAACATAACAAACCTTGTGTTTTATGGCCTAAACACATAAACCGCGTCACTTACATTATTTTCCGACACTAAGCTAGATGTCGAGTCCCAATCTTAGCTAGAACCAATCTACCACTTCACCAATGTATTTTAAGGCCTAAAATACTAACCAACCCACAATCAACCTATCCAAATATATACATCATTTGGATCTACACACTACTAAAGATTGGAAGACATGGACTCGATCTATTTATAACAAATTGTCTCTGCTAACAACAACCTCGTACCTCTCCTAATACCCACACAACCTCTAACTTTGACTATTTAACTTCGGATCTTGAGATGACGAAGTTTTCTGGCACTTGAGGAAAGAGGAAAAAGATAGAAGATTTGATCACATTTAAACAAGATTAACCAAGTTGAATGATCAAAGATTTAGAGAGATCTAGAGAGAGAAAGAACTGAAAGAAAATCATGCAAAAGGGTTTTAAAAATAGTTGGAGGTGACCCATTATATATAGGAGCTGAAAAACAGCCTGTCAGGAAACGGCGGTCCCAGATATATTAGGGGGCCGCCGGATATTTAAGGGGGCCGCCGGCCTATTTAAGGGACCGCCCCGACAGACGTTCTTGTTTTTGTCTTTTTATGGTGACAAACTTGTCTGGTAAAAGTTTAAAACATTTTTTGGGGGGTGGGGGGGGAGAAAGGAGAAAGAACTAGATTTTGAATATGAAATAATTACACATAAAACATTTCTTAAAATTCAAAAATAATTTGTCTAATTAAGTTTTTGAAAAAATTATTTTGTTACATTTATTAAAAATGTAAAGTTTAGGACAAAAAAACTTGTTTTCTTTGATCATCCTCAAGTTTAATGCTTGTTTGTTACATACCTTTTGTGATTTTTACAGTGGGTGTAAAACCAATGTCCGTCATTGTGCATTACTTAAGAAGTCGGAGAGATTTTGATGCATGTATTGTATTGATGATTGTGATTTACGAGTAACTTGCGCACTTTACGTTTCTGATATTAAAGTCAACTTGTTTATCATCCCAAAACATAAAGAGTTCGTATAGATTAATAAATCGTTATGTTTGCACTAACAACCTCCCCCTTTTTGATGATGACAAACTATGTAAACTATAACACATAGTAAAGTTTAAAAGTTACTCGTTTACACTTCCTTCTCCCCCTTTTGTCGAAGCAAAAAGGTATGAGAAAAAGATATGAGAACATTGTATGTGCTTCGGGTATATACGTTAGAGGAATGTGAGAAATAAGGTTGAGGCAGTTTTGTGTTTCTTAGATAATTAAGAAGGGGTCGTGATAGATGAGAAGAAGGCATGAAAGGAAAGTAGGTACTTCAAATATATAAGTTGAAGGTATGAGAAGAGGACCTCAAGGTTAAGGGTGAATTTGAAGTAGAGGAGGTGACGGTATTGTGGGTGTATGAATAAAACCTTCATCGTATTTGCAATCCCAATCCTATTCTTCCTATAAGGTGAGCTTGCATCCTCCTAGTGAGTTTCTTATGATTAGTTTAACCAAATCCATGCTATTTAACCACATATCTCCAAGCTCCCCCTTGCTTATTGCATCCCTATGATAATTACACTCCTTGAAAAGGGACTCTAGCGGATCCATGGATCAAATAAATTACCATCAAAACTCAAGACGTTTGATGAATTTAATTTAAATGAGTAAGACGCTTGTAAGTGCCCCCTCGGTGTAAGCTCCCCCTTTTTTGGGGCACCAAGGAATCAAGATATGAATGTGTGCTACAAAACAAAGTTAGTAGACAAGTGCACACACAACACACACACACCACACTATATATATCTATCATAATATATATATTATAATTATATATTATAATATATATATATATATATATATATATATATATATATATATATATAACAAGATATTATTAGGAAACTAGACATGCACTTTTAGATGTTATGAGTCTAAAGCATGACACTTTAAAAGGCATTTAGAAACTAGATCTATGCAGTCAATAATCTAAATAATGAAAATAAAAAAGAAATCGAGAGTATGTATTAAGGATAAGGACTCGACAACGACTTATTATAACAAGAGTGGGATTCGTTTATTGGTTTGACACAAATTGTTATGAGGTTCACTTTTTAAAGGGAGACGAATGACACTTAATAACTTGGCGAGATATGCCAAAATATATACTTTAGAAGGATAAAGAGAAAGATAAGACGAGAATGGAGACGATATGCTCTTGGATGAGAATGAAAAAGATTTAATAGAGCAAAAAAAATGTGGAAGGATTAGCGAGACAAAAGAAGGAACGTGTTGACAAGAGGTTATCAGAAATGATTGATATATCATTTGCACTAACAATTGATGTGCAAGTGATATATCGAGACGAAGGTGGTATGTTAGGAATTCAAAGGTTTGTTCGTGTTTTTGTTGGTTGACAATGTTGGGAACAAAGATGGGATGTGAAATGTGGTGGTAATTCTTTCGATGGTGATGAGCCTTGAGAGACTCAATAATTATGTAACTTAAAACACTTGAAGATTAAATATCTGCTTTATGTTCTTCACTTTCTAGAAAGTAGAAAGTTTTGCGAAGGAGTGACATTTGCATTTCGTAAATTACTTAAATATTTCGGATGAAATAATTAAGTTGTCACGAGATGTAGGAGGAATTTTAAAAGTAACAAGACTATTAAAAGATAGAAGAAACGTTTATAAGTGAGAAGAGATGTTAGAAGCAAGGATACTTATTAGAAGTGAAAAGGAACATTTAGAAGTGAGAAGGAACGTCCAAAATAGAAAAACTATTAGAAGTGAGACGACTATGAGAAGTGAGAAGACTATTAGAAGTGAGAAAAGACGCTTACAAGAAGTGAGAGGATTTGTGAGTATGGTGATGGTAAGGATTGTGTTTGAGAATGAGACGCATTTCATAATGAAATTCACTTGACATAAGCAACGATGCTTATGAGAGTTGGACTATGAGAATGACCCATTGATCTATAGAGAGATATTGGGTATAGGTTTAGGTGTATAGTAGACGTCAGCTCGTAGCGAAAGAAAGGCAGTGATAGGTTATGAAAAATAAAATGAATGGTATTACAAGCTGCTGCCGGCGGTCCCTGATATATCTGGGGGCCGTCAGAATAGATCTGGGGGCCGTCAGACCGCCAACATGAGAGGAGTTTAGGGCTTGACAAATTTTGTGAAAGGAGTGACATTTAATTTGCATTTCTCTATTAAAAATACTTAACAGTAATTCGGATGAACGTAGTTAAGTTGGCACGATGAACGGAGTAGAGATTACTAATCAAGACTAGTAGAAAAGAAGAGAAAGATTTACGGAATGTGTTCCATCATTCCTAGACCTAGACAAAGACAATTTAACGATTCGCGGTTGAGGGGTAAAGAAAGAATGTCAACGATGTTATCTTCAGATGCAACCTATTCGAATGGAGATGTTTCCTTTTGGACATTGTCCCGAAAGGAAAGGGTGACGTGTCTTCAGTGTGTTTTATACCCGAAAATAAAAAAAATAATAATAGTAATAATAATAATAATAATAATAATAATAATAAAGAAGAAGAAAACAAACAAAGATGGAGGCGACGAGCTTGACAATGTCAAGACGAATGATGGTTAACGTACGATAAACTACACTCACAAAGTTATGTAGCTCTTCTCGAGCATTGCGAATGTTCATAGAACAATCACACGACGAGGTATACGGTTGTCTTAGAGGTGGTAGCGAAAATAGTGGATGAAAGAGATTAGCCATCTCTATGGTTGAAGAGGCGTGGTTGAGTGAGAAGGAAGAGGTGTGATTGAAAGAAAAAGTTGTTTTCGTCGAAGAGAAAGAATGCTTTCGTCAAAGAGAAAGAATGTTTTTGTCAAAAAGAAAGAATGTTTCCTCGAAGAGAAAGAATGTTTTCGTCGAAGAGAAATAATGTTTTCATTGAAAAGAAAGAATGTTTCGTCGAAGAGAAAGGATGTTTTCGTCGAAGAGAAAAAATGTTTTCGTCGAAGAGAAAGATGTTTTCGTCGAAGAGAAAAGGAGTTGTCGTCGAAAAGAAAAGGAGAGCGTTTTAACTTAAGTAGTTACAAGTCTTTAATATGTATTTTCGGATATGACCTTTAACGTTTGCGATCGCAAGTTAAAGATACTTGAATATTTCGGATGAAATATTTAAGTTGTCAAACCTACTAGGAGGTGGATTAGATTTGTATCTAACATTCCCTTGACTAAATAGTGGATCATTTAGATGAAGGCGAGATGACAATTAAGGGAATGTGCGAGTGAAGACTCTAGGAGATATAAGACTATTTTACGTCTCTCTTGACTTTTTAGATTTGTGACACGGACGCAAATAAAAAAAATCTAGTGTAAGAAAGTATATATACCTAAATGCATAATACATATAGATACAAGCATGCAAGTTTATCTAAGCATGCATCGACACAATAATCAACGAGATTAATGTGTAAGACTATATGACATTTAAACGTTAATTGTCATACATTAAGCTAACATAGTGTAGGTGCACAATTAACACGTAAGTCATGTAAAATAACACATACAAAACGTGATAATTTTAAATGCAATCATCATGTAAAACATGTTAGCATTTAGCACTTAGGAGCATGTGCTATTTAGATAATTAAGGATATATTTTATATAAATTGCTAGAACAAAGAAACGCTTTTACAACAACATGCATTCAATAGCTAAGCAAATAACGTTGGAGCATTAAGAAAACATGAAAGCATTATAACTGTGCATTCGTGGGAGCACGTTATCATCTTGAACCTTCAAAGCACATATGTGAAATGCAAGTAGTCTAGATTGACTAAGGAAAAATCTAATTTTTACTTGCTTAGTGTGCACTCCTAATGAAATACAAAGTCTATCGATGTAGACTATCATTAGGCATATTTAGGAAGATGTATTTAATCAAATTAGAGAATGAATATGAGACTATCACTAGTGGTGCCCAATTCAGGCTAAACATGACCATTTTTACCGGTTATACCATGAACCCAACTTCACTCTTAGAATCAATTCAACCGTTAGGTCAAATTGAATTTCTAGTGCTATAGATTCTCTAGTAGTCATTCTCATGTTAGACAAAATAAAATTCCTATATTTGCCTAATAAAGTGTAGCAAAGATAAAATTTGTATTATTTTTTCATAGAGGGCCTAACATGACTCAACTAACATGCTTTAATTCCAGTTCACATAATCCTAATCAAGATGTGTGGAATTATACGGTTGAATGAGAGAGAAAGCAAATTGTTGTGGGTATAAGAAAAAATGAGTTATCTAGGACCTAGGAGTATGCAAAAGAGTGACAATGTGTAATGCTTTATAATGAGAGTGTTAAAAGAATACACCTTTGCATGTCTTTTATGAAAGAAATCCAATTAAGGTTATTTACCTTAATAGATCTTGTGAATGTTTCTTTGTATAAATAATGATGATTTACTAAAGGATAGTTACATGTATGTTGGACTTTTAAGAAAGTGATTCATAAGAGGAAGATGTTTTAAATCTAATGTCATAGGGCGGATTTACCCAAACTAAAGATAATTCTAAGACAAAGGATCCATCGATCCGTGGAGGTGCCAAACTTGAACAAGGATCATTTTTTTATTGTTTGGGAGATGGTGTTGACATTAGGTTATTAGGATAATCTTATATAAGTTATGAGTTCTCAATTTGAGTTTTTGGAAATGACATCCAAGTCTTGCTCATCAAGTTGGAGTACTTATGAGTTTCCTGATGGAAATTTATAAGTCGTCAATCCTACTCAGAGTGTGTTAAGTTTAGCATGTATAATTTGACCATAGCTAATAACACAACATTTGAACACTTTAGACTCAATGAGACATCTTCATTGCAAGTGTGAGTTGCAATTTGATGACTAATCTTGTTGTCTTACAATCGACTTCGTGATTTCATGTAATAACCGAGGATGGTTAAACATGTAGACTCGAAAAAATATCTATGGTCATTTGATTGATATTTCCGTGATCTAGATAAATCCTACTTAGACATTAATTGTAATGGTATATCTGGATAGCATATAGTCTGGAAAACACTTGTATTTGTAATTTATAGCATGTATCCCCCTCACGGGTTTATGAAACATTAAAGAGATTAAAAGTGAGGCTATGAACTCACTAAGTCTTTGAAAAGCAATCACATTGTTATAAAATAAACGAGTATGCAAAAGAGTTTGTAACAAGCATGTATCCCCCTCGCGGGTTTATAAAACATGTAAATAAGTAAAGGCGAGGTTATGAATCTCACCTGATAGGTAGTTGTAATAAATATTCCAAAATGAAAGCTGATGACCTTATCACAATCTTAACAGGGAAGGTTGATATAGCAAAATGATAGTAAACAGCCACGTCACATAACCTAAGTAAATATGTCAAGTCTTAGGTAGATTGTACTCTAGAACTTTGGTTCAGAGAGTCTAATATTGTTATGAGTTTGATTGGAAAGTTTAGAATTATTGTATCACCGTTCGGGCCATCATAATTCAGAAGTCATTCAGTAAACGTTTGAGGAGCTAGGGTACTTTAAATCGTAAACCCAACAACTCAGTCAGAACGTAATACCAAGATGAAACCCCTTAATATGAAGCTCCCTAGTATTGTGATACGATATAATCTGTTTTAAGCGTTTTGATCAATATCTGGAAATGATAAGCACGAGAAGCATTAATTAAAGTTATGTCTTGTAATATTTTGAACATAATTTTATACTTTTTCAAAATGTTACATTTTAAACCCTTGAGAATAAAAAATGGCAAAATATACCCTTCGAGTTTGCACTTTTATAAGTTTGGTCCTTCTAGTTTAAAAGATGTACAAAGTAAACCTTGCACTTTGGAAAGAGACATAATAGACCCCTATAGTTATAACTTTGATAAAATGACATTTTCAGTCCCTTTAGTTATAAGTTTTAGAAAGTTATGATATATACCTCTTGCATGGATAATATTTACAAAATAAGTCTGAATTGCCATGCAAACTTTTTTTAATATTCCAAAAGATATTTGCAGGTTATAGCTTATTAATATAAGCTAAAATATGAAGGTTTAACGCAACGAAAGTATAAAATAACGATTCGTTAAGCTAGGAAGCAAAACGGGTCATATTAGGGTTTTAAAACAAAAATGCACGGGTTTTAAGCTCAAGTTCCTTCAAGACTTGATAAAGTGGTTATAATAACATTAGTTAAGCATGTTAAAATGGATTATAACAATATTTAACCATTATAACATTTAGTTTTAAGAAAAACATAAAATTAGGGTTTTGGGTGTACGGTTTTGGATCAAAATGGAAAATGAGCATAAATTGAGTTATAAAACTTTAACAAGAGTATATTTAGGGTCATATGAACATTATAAGAGTGTAGGAGCAGGTATGAAGATCATAGAACCTGGGTTTGAGCTTATAGTTTGGAAAAGGGTCTAAATCGGGACTTTTAGCTTCGTACGCCTAGAATAACGACTACGGGGCTTCTTTTCTTTGGTTCTTTTGCTTCACTTCTGTTCTTAAGACTTATTAGGACCTCTTAGTATCTTCTTAGAGCAAAGGATTACACACATACACACAGACACACACACACACACACACACACACACACACATATATATATATATATATATATATATATATAAGTATACTTAGCTTGATTTATTTGAAATATTAAATATAGTCTACCCATTTAAAAATAATAATTAAGATCAATATTTGAATGGACATATACCCTATTTTCAATGATAGATCAATCTTAGAAAATGTCCGACTCAAATAAGGGATAATGTAAAATATACAATTTTACATAAAACAAATACTTAAGTTTTGACCATTATGTAGTATTTTGCATTTCTAACTTATTTAAGTTTAGCTTGGAAGTATTTTTAAATGAAAGTATACTCAATTATCTTCGAAATGGCGGGTGGCACGACTTATACGGACTTACGGTTAATTCTATATGATTTTTCAAAGTTTGCCAAATTTCGAAACAGACAGGCGGCCCCCATAAAGGTGACGGCCCCAGATATATTTGGGGGCCGCCCATCAATACATTTATTGGGACAGCCACCAGTACACCCCAAGAACACGTTTTTTGTTTAAAATCATTTGGTGACTTAATTGTAGAACATAGGACTTTAAAAAGTTATTCTAGCACATAAATTTCGTGTTTTAGACATTATTTCTATCCTTACAACTTAGACAAACATAAGTTGGCACTTCCAAGTTCTTTTGAGAATATTTTTCTTCAAGTAGATTACTATGGCATATTTATTAACAAAAACTAGTAACGAATAAAAACAAAACACTTTTCATATTTAATCCCCTTCTTGGGTAATTTGATACTCTGGTTCGTACTCTTTTTTAAAACATTTGTTTTGAAAACTAGAGCGGACGTGATCTGATTACTCCAATTGTGGAAACCGTAGAGGCGGGGTGAATACGTTTTCCTTTAAAAACAATTAAGTCTTTAGTATCAAATCGCCAAATCATGGTAGACGGTATTATGAGAAGTGTCGATAATAGGTTTCAAAACAACTAGCTCCATATCTTAATATAATACAAACTCAACCACAATATTAACTACAAAGTAGTACATACCTTTAACTAACAATATATACACAACCATTCACACAATCATAAGCACAATCGCTCAGTTTACAAAGTAAATCGGTAAATGTAAAGAAATAAGTAATAGCAAAAGGTAAAAGAAATGCAAACCAGACACGATGATTTATAGTGGTTTGGTCACGAAGCTCCTTTTCGCCCTACTCCACTCCCCGAGTATCTAACTCGAGAGTTTATTCCACTAATCAAACACAGCTCCCTTTTGGAGATAGAACACCTTATACTAATGCTTACATGTTTTTCTGACACTATAGCTATATGTCAGAGTTCTTATTCGGGTACAACAAACCCGTTATGTTTTTTGGCCAACATTACAAACCTTGTGTTTTATGGCTAAACACGTAACCGTGTCGCTTACATTATTTCTGGACACTAAGCTAGATGTCGAGTCCTAATCTTAGTAGACCAATTCTACCCTTCACCTCTTAATGTTTTTTAAGGGTCTCATATAAATAAAACCAACCCACAATCAACACATCAAAATATATACATCATTGATCTACACACTACTAAAAGATTGGAAGACATTGTACTCGATCTTTAGGTAAATAAATGTTACAAATAAACTAAGTAGGACTATATAACTTCGATCTTTGAAGATGACAGAAGTTTCTTCTCTTGAACACTTGAAAGTAAGAGGAATGGATAGATGATTTGATCACATTTAAACAAAATTAACCAAGTTACAATGAACAATGATTTAGTGAGATCTAGAGAGAGAAAGAAACTGAAAGGAAATATCATGCAAAAGGGTTAAGAAAATAGTTGGAGGGGACTACTAATTTATAGAGCTAGAAAACAGCTTGTCTGGAAACGGCGGTCCCAGATATATTAGGGGGCCGCCGGCCAATTTAAGTGGGCCGCTGACCTATTTAAGTGACGGCCGACTGGCGCTATGTTTTTTGTCTTTTTGTGGTGACAAACTTGTCTGGTAAAAGTTTAACATGCTTTAGGGGAAAAGAACCAGATTTTGAATTTTGAAATAATTACCACATAAAACATTTCTTTATAATTCAAAAATAATTTGTCTAATTAAGTTTTGAAAAAATTATTTTGTTTCATTTATAAAAATGTAAAGTTTAAGACAAAAACTTATTTCTTTGATCATCTTACAAGTTTAATGCTTGTTTGTACATACCTTATGTGATTTACGTCAGGTGTAAACCAATGTCCGTCTTGATGCACACTTGAGACGTCGAGAGATGATGATGCATGCATGCATTGATGATTTGTGATTACGGGTAACTTGCGCACTTTACGTTACGTATTACAAGTCACATGTTTGTCATCACCAAAACATAAAGAGATCATCATAATATTTGCACTAACAAAAAGTATACAACTTATTAGCTTATACCTTATACCATGTGCTAGCTAATACCATGTACCAAATAATCACCAACTATCTTACACTTTCATCAACCATCTTACACAACCACTCCCCCCCTAATTGTCATGGATTGATTTAGATCTTGTTCTCTAGATATTTATGCTATATAAAGTAATGCATCACTAGCTAATTCAATCCTATTTCACTTGCAAAAATTTACCTCATCCTCTTTTTCTCTCCCTATCACCCACGGCTCAAAATAAGCTAGAAAAGTTTTCATAGTTTTCTATTTTTTTGATATTTCAAGCAATCAAGTGTGTTCAAGGTTCAATACTAAGGTGTTCTAAGTTGATTTCCAAGTTAGGGTTTCAAGTTTAAGCAAGGGTTTATCAAGATTTAAGTTAGGGTTTCATTATTCAAGTTGGGGTTTTGATTAAGTTTTTGGGTTAAAAATCAAAGCCTAGGTTTCATTTGATCATAATCTTTGTAAGCATACTCTTTTTACTCTATTGATTTTCATATATCTTGATTATGTTATACATGATTCCATACTTACATTATTTACTTTTGCACATAAACATCATGATTATATGTTATATCACTAACTAGTAGACTTTTATAAATGTTTGCAAAGAAATCAAGAACAACAATTACTTATATGATTATTAAATATGTTGTCAAATTTGTTATTTATAAACTAGCTTATTTGATTTTATAAGTTATTTCACTATATTGTGAAGTGTTGGATGGTATTAGGTTAGTTTGGATGTGTTGATTGTGGAAGAGGTTGAAGTGGTTAGATTAGAGGTTATTGTTTTGTAAAAAATGAGGTTAAAATTATAGTTTTGAAGTGTGTAAAATACCCCTAAGGGAAGCCTGTTCCAAACAGTAGGTTAGGAATTTTTTGATGAGTTAAAACCTTAAAAATATATTAGTTCATCTTAATACGATTCCGGGCATATAAAGAACTCAAAAAACGGACGTAAAACGAAGAATTTATGATCAAAACAAGATTTGAAACAATACCAACAAATGCAGTTTTTGTATATAATCTGGCAGAAACAGTTTTTATAATTTTGACCCCTTTTGAGTCCGAACCGGCTTAAGTATAAAACTAGAAACTTGCTCAGAATGATTTTTCGGTAAAGTATCTTGAGTTTTGAAGCCCGAAAGTGTAAAACGGAAGAGTTATTCTTAATTAAACTTGGACTATTTTTCGAATAATGACATGAAAATTTCTGCAAACTTTTTACAAATGTATGTTCCTGACATGAATAGTAAACAGTGTTTTCAGACGTTTTAGGGTCCGTTTGGACTATAAAAACCTAGGAAAATAATATAGCATCACTTATATAATATTTATACGCGTTTTAAACTTTATAAATTTTATTTTATAAATTAACTAGTCTAAATATATATTGTCATTGTAAAAGTAATAAAAATAGTAAATAAAGCGAAATAGACTATTTAATTTGCGGACAACTAGAAAATATTACAGACGTATATACTTGAGAATTAAATGGTAAACTTAACGTAAGCATTATTTTGATTAATAAGCTAAAATTAAAACTATTAGGTGGTGATATAACGATATAAAAATGCATCGTTTTAATTTATTTTAGATTGCATTATTCTTAAATCGCCTATATTTAAATAGGTTTGCATACCGGTTAATTGTGCCGAATTTCATTGTTGATTATTCCCAAAATCACTTTTCATCACTATAAGTGGTTTTATAGCCCCATGCCCCGCTTTAACTTGTTTACAATTATTTTACAAATCTCGGGGTGAGATACATTGCTTATTTTTACTTATGGACGCAAGTACTTTACTTTCATTCAAATGATTACGGATTAGCCTAAGTAATAATAATTTTGTAGTGCTAGGATGATCATGAGCCGTTAATTACTTTGTGTAAGCACGTGTGTTATAAATAGATCTATTAGGATTGACATCCCCATCCAGGATTGGTGCCAACAAGGCCAACAGGCGTATACCATGTCGAATTCACTTGAGCACTTAACTGTGATATCTGAAATTGGAGATTGGCATACATATTACTGACATAGCCTCGGTTTATTAGCTTTAGCCGCAATCGTAATTACTTTTTGTGATATTGTATGTGTTACATTATTAGACACTTGAAATCTTACGGTCTAACCTTTATACTTAACTAAACCTATGAACTCACCAACTTTATGTTGACACTTTTAAGCATGTATTCTCAGGTGAATAAGCTGCTTGACGTTCTAGATGTGCATTGGAGTCTAAACTTTTTAAGATTTCATTCATATATTTCTACTTGCAATCAAACTATCAATCTCGTTGTATTATTTTTAGTCTTTCATTTTGATGCAACTTTGAGACAAATGTTATAACTTTTTAAATTTCAATTAAATCAACGAGATTAACTTTCAAACAACTCATTTAGAGATCGTTCTCTTATATCTTGTGCTATTGTATTATGAAGTAACACTCCCGACATGTTTTCGCTGCGATCTATTTTGAGGGTGTTACAGTATATCTTGGTGATTGTAGATGATTACTCTCGCTATACGTGGGTGTATTTTCTTTATACAAAAGATGAGGCTCCAAAAATGATTATCAATTTCATAACTTAGATTCAAGTCAATCTTCGTGCTACAATAAGATACATTCGAACTAATAATGGCAAGGAATTCAAAAATGACAAGCTGAGGTCTTATTACGCAAGGATTGGCGTTACACAACAATACTCAATTGCAAGAACTCCACAATAAAATGGTGTTGTAGAATGGAGAAATCGAACACTTGTGGAAGCTGCGAGAACAATGCTAATTTTTTTGAAAGCCCCAGAATACTTATGGCCTGAAGCGGTTGCAACTGCATGTTTCATACAGAACCGTTCACTAGTGCACACTCGTTACAACAAAACTCCTTATGAGCACATCAAGAATATGAAACCAAACGTCTAATATTTTCATGTATTTGGATCGTCGTGTTATCTTACCAATGATAGAGATGATCTTGGAAAGATAAAACCGAAGGCTGACATTGGATTTTTATTGGATATTCTGAATCTTCATGAGGATTTCGAATTTACAACCAAACAAGGGAGATTATGAAGAGTATACACATCAAGTTGATTTGGATGAATTGTTCGGTCCTCTTTATGATGAATACTATACGGGGAGAAACCAAGAAGTGTCTACTAATTCTGCTGCACCTAATATTTCCAATAATAAAGACACACCTTCATCGTCAACAATCATCGTTGATGACAATGAAGCTCCTCCAATAGTATCCACTTCTGAAGAACTAACGTCTCCAATCACAAATGATATCGCTGATGAATCAATTCAAGAAGATACTATAGATCATGACAGCAACACGGTCATTAATCTATTTTGTTCTCCTGCGGCTAAAGAAGCTGATTCATCTTCTACAAATCAGGAATATGCACGAGTTTCATCAGCTGCACCGCTTAACTGATAAATGGATGCAAGCACATCCATTAGAATAAGTGATTGGTGACCTGACCAAACCAATTATGACACGTAATAAACTTGCAACAGATGCCGAGATGTGTATGTACGCACTCACAATGAGTACTACTAAGCTAAATAATATAAAACAGGCAATGCAGGATCATAGCTAGACTGAGTCAATGCAAGATGAGTTGCATCAGTTTCAAAGATTAAATGTTTTCGAAAGACCCGCTGGAAGGAATATTATTGGGGTAAAGTGGCTATGGAAAAACAAGACCGATGCGGAAAATACTGTGATAAAAAACAAATCGCGACTTGTTGCTAAAGGTTTACTGTCAGGAAGAAGGCATAGACTTTGAAGAATCATTTGCTCCGGTGGCTAGACTTGAGGCAATATGAATGTTCATCGCTTATGTTGCTCACAAAAACTTCACTGATGAGGTGTCATTTTATACACTTTTTTAGAGTCATTTAACCCCTTAAATCATGCAAATATGCTCAAAATACGTGTTTAATCGTTTCTTTTTGTGTTTTTAGCACTTGGATGACATTTGGAGGAAATACACGTGACCTGGACTCAATTTGGGAAGAAACAGACAAGAATTCAACTCTACACGAATTCAATATCAAAAGAACATACAGTGGCTGGAGACGGCGTCGCAATCTATTGTGACTGCGTCAGGAGGCTCAAGCGACAGCGTCAGGATTTTGGTGATGGCGTCAGAAGTAGCCGACTCAAAAGAAACCCTAAAAAGATTCACGTGCTGACGGCGTCACAAATAACAAGCGACGTCGTCGTGTTTATTTTCCTATATATACAAACCCTAAATTTTGTGTTTAAGTGTGGAATTCATAGGGTATTTTAGAGAAACAATTTTTATCAGCTTTTGGGCGAATTTTAGGGTTCTCAAACCCTTTTGTATCCACCAATTACTCCATGATTAATTAAAGTGAAGCTATTTCATCCTTTGATCTTTCAATATATCAATGTATTGTTTGATTATTTGTTCTTTACTTTCAATTAACGTGCTAAGCTAAATGATAACATCAAATAGTTAATACTTTTTAGTATCAAATTCCCTATGAAAATGCTTGTAATTATGTTATAAATGTCTGAAAACACTACTTAATCACTTATAATTAGTTTTCAGGAGCGATACGAGCATTGGAGAAAAAGACACGGGATTTGGACGTGGAAATCAAGCAAAGAAGAAGTTAACTCAAGGCTAGTTATGGCGTAACGTCCCCGCAGGAGTTAAGCCGTAACCAAGAATAACAAAGTAATGAGTCAGCATCAAGATTTACGACGTAAACACAACATCACAATTACGCCTTAACCAGCATCATCAAAGAGGATAACTTTTCCGAGTCATAGTTATGACGTAACATAGACGACAAGGTTACGTCGTAACACAATTTAAGCCTCGATAATGGAAGCCCACATAAGCAAGGTTACGGCATAACGTATGCAATTTAGTTTCCTGTTAAATTTCAAATCAACTCAATGGGCCTAGGCTTGTGCGGTTAAGGTTGTTGTAAACGAAAGGGACATCTGATAATTTGATCCTAGCTCGCGTAGCGGCATACCGAAAAAAAGGAAAGAATTCATTGCACCCCTGGGTAATTTCTGAGTCTTGATGGACCTTTCTTATTATAGGCCAAAGGAATAGCTAAGGACTTCTTCCCTCATTCTCATCAAATTGGGGTAGCTCAGGAACTATAGAATCTCTCAAGCTCAGGAACTATAGAATCTCTTCAAGCTCAGGAACTATAAAATCTCTCAGGAGTTGAATAAACTCCACATTCTAGCTTCATCCTTGGTTTTCAAAGAAAGGAAACTTCAAAGACTGACAGAAAAGAAAGGTAAGATAATTCTTTCTGGCCTTAACTGAAAGCGGGGGAGGCCCAGGTCTACATACAGGTCTTGGATCAATAG
>BQNB010050458.1:0-41499 GCA_026074375.1 Tanacetum coccineum | reverse complement strand
GTTCTAGTGGAGTCAATTCACAAACCCATGCTCACACTTAATGTTTCTAATCAAAGATGTCATGACAACTGAAAGACCTATAACACAGCTTCCGCAACTCTAATGAGTGCTATCATGATCCAGAAAAGTGAGGGATGATTTGGAGATTTACTGTGGCTGATGATCTCAAAGAATGCTCAAAGATCACACAAGTCAAAGGAACTATGATCAAATACTACTACAGTATGTACAAAGGAATCAATGCATGAAGAATCAATGACTATGAGCTGAACACAAGAAATAGATAGCTGAGCTTAATTTAGTATTTTCCAGGGTGACCTCCCTTAGGGGGAGATTGTTAGATATTAGAAAAAGACTCGGTCACCCCGTGTGTTTTACCGTTTATTGTTGCTCGTAGTTAGGTAGTTAATGTATAATGTTCGGTAATGGGCCGGGTAGTAAACCCAACATGTTAGCCCTTTACCAAGGCCCTAGGCTGGTTTTATTGTAAGTATAAAAGCCTCTTCCATGCCATGGAAGAGGTGGGTTAGTCATTTCATTTATGCAAGTTCAATTTCTCACTCTAGAAAGCTCTCCCTCACTTTCTCTCTCTAGAACTTGGCTAATCCTCTAGTCATTCGATTGTGTTATGATTTCCAATATCCTACAAATCATCCTAAAATACATGTTGACTAACAAATCATCCAAAAATATATCAACTAATATTGGAAGGTAGCCAATAAAATAATCTATCATATAATAACTATTATTCATCATGTGGACACTTCTTGGTGATGGAGGGTATTGAGAATATGATTGGTGAAGTTACAATAAATCGGATGAACAAAAACTATGCGAAGAGGTAATAATTCTGCCATACGCCCCCCCGCGAAACGTGCTAGAAAGAATGCTGAAGAAGACTTCAACTTTGAACATTCTACTACAAAGGAAAGACTTGTGCGAGTTAAAATAGACAAGGATTGATTGTGTTTATTTTCGTTTGCTTTCAATTTTTGTTCAAGTTAAGACTATGTGTTGTTTTATCTGAAACTTTAAGGGTGACCTATTTTGGATAAGTAACCTCATTTGAAAATTTATGTTGATGTTTTATTTCCTCTTATTGATTTATATAGCATGTGAAGTTTTATAACTGAATAACAAATAACTTTTTGGTTTTTGAATGAGGTTATACTTTTGGTTAATTTTAGGTTGTTCAGACATTTTTCTTTGCGGATAACCTGGCGTTTGGTATTTCGGGGTGCTTGTTTCGGCTAATATGTGGGCTTATTTCCTTATTTGATTTCGGCTTATATAACATAAGCCCCAATTTTGTGGCTTATATTAAGACTTATGGGCTTATATAAGTTCTTCATATCGTAATAAACTTATATAAGCCCACATGTCTCAAAATAAGCCACAAAATTAGATCTTATGTTATATAACCGAAATCAAATAAGCTTATAAGCCCACATATAAGCTGAAACAAACACTCTCGTGTTGTTAACTCTAAGGGTGCGTTTGGTTCGTAAGTGGGATTTGATTTGGATTTGAATTTGGGAAATGTTTAAAAGTAGATAAGGAGAGAGAAAATTAATTATTATTTTAAACATATATTTTTTATAAATTAATTTAAATGAAATATATTACTTTTGAATATAAAATTACACTTAAGTAAAGTATCATATACAACTTGTGGCTGAGAAGATTTTGCAAATTTAAAAATATATATTTTAGTGAAAGAAATTGTGAAAACCCACCATTGTATATTGAATTGAGATTGGGGTACCAAAGCGGCGCGTGAGACCGATTAAAAGGAACCAAACAAATTATTTGATGCATCTTTCAGCCCAAAGTGGGATAAACTCGAATACCAAACACACCCTAATTCTTTATTAGATTGTATTTTTGGAAGCCTAAGGGCCCGTTTGGTTTATTGACGGGTTTAGGTTTAGGATTAGGATTAGAATTAGGATTTGGATTTGACTTTGGGTTTAAATAAAAAATTGAGTATAATAGTTTTAATATTTTTTTTAAGGGGAAGATGATTATATGATTAGCAACTTATAGATCCTGTGTCAATACGACGTATTCATGCACATGATACGGCGTATTCAACAGACTGACCCATATTTAGATACTTTTTACAGGTTTCTTGATACGGCGTATTCCAGTTAATGGATACAGCATATTGGTTTCCTGCATAGTTTATTTAGCTTATTTAAATTAACCTTAGATATTGTTGGGATTTACAGATTTGATGAGACAAAAGAACAAAAGAATGAAACAAGAAGGACTAATTCAGCATTATGGGATTCTAGAAGACTGATTGAAGATCTCATTCAATGTAGTCAAACAACGATTAATGCTGATTGAAGATTAATTACAACTTGAAGATTAATGCTGATTTTGTTTCCAAATTATTTAGTCAACCATATTAAATACATTGACTAAGTGTTTAATACAATTGTTGACTGGAATTAGTTTTCTTTGTAAGTCTTGATCTCTCCTTATATAAAGAGATCATAAACATAGGTTTAATCCATCCATAGAAAACTAAAGCTCTCCCAATGAGAGTCTAGATAGTTAGATAGCAAGTCGACTGATGAGAGTCGAATAGTACACCATAGTTAGTTGGTGTAGCCCCAAATTATAGTTGGGGTAATAGGGAAGCGTTCAATAAAGAAAACCTTGTGATAACTTTGATTGTGTTTTTTATTATTCCGCTACGTGTTATCAATCATTGTTATTGTTCATCCTAGATATATAAGATCTAATCAATCTTGAGCTATAAACGATCTTACAATTGGTATCAGAGCCATGGGGCTCTCGATCTAGGATTTACAAGGTTTTTGAAGAAACCCTAAAACCCTAATTCTCAAGAAATCGATTTGTGGTAAATAGTTTTATGGGGTTTTGAAGTTTATTTGATATAACAATGATTATAATTGTCCTCTCTACCTTTTTCGGTATGCAATACAATTATAAATCATTGTTACTATTAAGGGTTTCTTGGCATAGGTGATTGATGATGGATCCGGTTCGTTATTTATCTACATATATCTGATCTCGTCATTAGTGTTACAAGAAGTTTCAAGGCTGCTCATTATTGTTTGTCGCTGCCCTTTGATGATCTGATGTTTTCTTGCACATCCTGCAGCAGCAAAACATGCATGCTTATTGGGCTTCAAGGAATATAAAACAGTACAAAGTATTGATTGCGTGATCAACATGAAGAACAGAAAAAGTAGGTTTTCTTGCTCATTGCCTAAAAGAAGGTTTCTATTGTTCGTATATATGGCAGTTTATATAAGTAATGTTTTTGAAAGTTTGTACTGTTCGACAAGAAAAGGTTAGTACTGTTCAAGTTTATGTTTGTACTGCCTTTGTTGTCCGAGAAACGAGAGTTTGTACTGCTAATGGTGTCCGAGAAGTAGTTAATACTGCTAGTCGTTGCCGATATCGGACAACACACAGCAAAGGATGTCGGACAGAACTGACAGTTTCTTGAAGTACTTGGTTTTTGGATGGATTTGGATCTCGAATAGAACTATTTTTTAAATAGTTTATTCTTATTGATTTATGGCTCGTATTTTTGGAGATTTATTGAAGATGTGATTACGAAGAAGATTGTTTATCACTTATTTGACGATGAAGTGGAATTTCTTGGATGCGTGTTCTTATCATATCTTTTAGCCTTGGAGATAACTTGTTCGTGCTTTCATGATTTTATTGATAAAGACTTGATTGATCTAGTTTTACCTGATGTAAGGAGGTACGTTGTAGTACTCACAGGTATTTACTATCACTTAAAGGAGTTACGTTGTTGTGCTCAGTGTCTCATAGAAGATGAGGATTTTATCAAGAGATCGAGGTCTACTCTCGGAGAAGAAGTGTGAGTTTCTTTATCATATTTTAGTGCAAGATATAAGACACAAGTTTGGGTTATTCTACTTCAGCATCAAATTCGTTATACTCTATTTTCTTCATCAGTGATCACTACATAGAGCCTACTGAGTTCGAGATTCAAGAGATGGTAAACATATTGGTTTCAGGGGAAGCTTATTGTTTAAATGTTTAACCATCTACATGCACCACTTGAGGGGAAGTGTTTCGTTACTACTGCTAGTCATTTATTACTACTGCTAGTTTATATTTCTACTGCTCAAAGTCATTTTTCGTATTATACTTCATGGCGGGTATTTTGAGTATTGGAAGGCTGGATTAGTAGTTGTGGTATATGATTTGTAGCTGTTATGATTCAAGTTGCATTTCTACAGGAAGACCCCTATTGGATGATTACAAAAAGGGGAAGAATATTATAGGTTTATTGATTTGCAGCTTATTATGTGTGGTGGCATGGCAAGGTTACAAAGGAAATTTGAATTAAGGGGAAAATTTTGTTTCATTCAAGGAGATGATTACATCTCAACTTCAAGGGAAGCTTTGGCTTTATGATGAAGTTCGTACACGACTTTGTTTGTTTTGTCATCATCAAATCGGGGAAGATTGTTGGGAATTATAGATTTGATGAGACAAAGTGATTAAAAGAATGAAACAAAAGGACTCAAACGCAAAGCTAGAATTCTTTAAGAGATGGAAGATTTTAAAGATTTCCTAGAAGATCTCCTCATTCAAGTATAAAATAAAGACCAACATTAATGCTGATTGAAGATTAGTCAAATAGTATTTAATGCTAATTTATAGTTTCCTAATCTTATTTGTTCTTATCCTTTATAAACCTAGATATCTCTATTATATAAAGAGATATCAGGCGTGTAGTTTAAGGGTGTGCATAAGATGTAGACGTCTAGAAAAGGTGTGTGTGTATGTCTAGGCATGTGAATGCCTAGATGGTTTGGTTGGTTTAGCCTCAAGGATCTTTGATCCCTGTTAGTTTGTAGATAACCGTTCTACAGTTGATCGTGTAGAATTGGGGCTAATAGTGAAAGATAATGAATGAAAAACCTTGTTATGATATCAATGTTCTTATGCTATTTCCGCTATGCATATACTTTATGTTCATTGTTATCATTATCCTAGATAAGGCCTAAACAACCTGAGCTTACAACAATCTAAGGAGTTCTTCAAACTCCATAAGGATCATCTAGGCAAATTTGATGCTAAAGCTGATGATGGATATTTCTTAGGATATTCCTATGTCTCAAAGGCTTTCAGAGTCTATAACACAAGAAGACAAAAAATAGAAGAGACTTATCATGTAACATTTGATGAAAGTATGGAAGCTATCAGGTTTACCAATACCTTAGTAGATGAGATAGGAATTGATGATTCCTCTAGATATCCTCCTGATGAATTTCAAGAGGATGACCCATCTTGACAATATCAAGTAGATTGATGTCTCATACTACATCATTCCTTATGGACGTTCACTCACTGAAATTACCCAAGAAAATCATGTCCCTAAAGTAATTGCTCCTAATGAGCCTGAAATACCTCACACTGAGGATGATGAAGGTCCTCCTGATCCAATCAACACTGAAAAGACACATGAACAAAATGTTCAGAATGATCAAATGATCACTCAAGCCACTGATGTACCATCAGCGAACAATACTGAAGTTTCAGGATCCATTACTGAACTTTTAGTCCTTGATGTCACTCTATCTCACATCACAAATCAAGCCTCTACAAGTTCTCATCATGTTCCTCAGGATAGATGGTCAAGAGATCAACAAATTAAACTTGTAAATATCATTGGTAATCCTGGTGAAGGCATGCTTACAAGAAGCATGGCTGCCAAGCTTACAGCTGCCTTAGCAAATGAATGTCTATTTGTTGATTTTCTCTCTAAGATAGAGCCTAAAAAGGTATCTGAGGCACTAAAGCACCTATGATGGATTGATTCCATGTAGGAAAAATTAAATCATTTCTATAGAAACAAAGTATGGACTCTTGTTCCTCTCCCTTATAGAAAAATAGCCATAGGTTCCAAATGGGTATTCAAAAATAAGAAAGATGAGCATGGCACAACAACAAAGAACAAAGCAAGACTGGTTGCACAAGGGTATAGTCAGGAAGAAGGAATTGACTATGATAAAACATTTGCACCAGTGGCAAGAATAGAAGCCATCAGGATATTTCTTGCGTTTGCCACATACATGAACTTCAAAGTTTACCAAATGGATATCAAAAGTGCCTTCCTAAATGGTAAACTAAAAGAAGAAGTTTATGACAAATAGCCTTCTAGCTTTGAAAGTATTGAGTTCCCTGACTATGTCTATAAACTTGACAAAGCTTTTTATAGGCTAAAACAAGCACCAAGGGCATGGTATGAGACTCTCTCTACTTTCCTTATTCAAAATAAGTTTGCCAGGGGAAGAATAGATAACACATTGTTTATCTATAAATCAAAAGGAGAAGTTCTCCTTGTTCAAGTGTATGTTGATGACATCATATTTGGCTCAACAAGTTATAAACTTTGTAAACAGTTTAAGAAACTGATGACAATGAAATTTGAAATGAGTATGATGGGTAAACTCACCTACTTCCTTAGATTACAAATCAAGCAGGATGACAAAGGAATCTCAATTTGTCAAGAAAGTACACCAGCAACTTACTCAAGAAATATGAAATTTCGGATAGTTCCTCAGTGAAAACACCCATGGTTCCTCCAAACAACTTAGGTCCTGATTTATCTGGCAAATCAGTTAATAAGACCTCATACAGAGGAATGATTGGGTCACTGATGTACTTAACTACAACAAGGCCTGATATCCAATTCTCTACAGTCATATGTGCAAGATATCAGTCCAATCCAAAGGAATCACAACTAATAGCTGTGAAAAGAATCCTCAGGTACCTAAAAGGTACTCCAACCCTTGGTATGTATTATCTAAAATGTTCAGGCTTTAATCTCAAAGGATATTCAGACTATGTTGGTTGTAATATGGATAGAAAAAGCACCTCAGGTGCCTGCCAAATACTTGGTGGAAAATTAGTTTGTTGGAGTGCCAATAAACAGCAGTCAGTGGCTATGTCCTCAGCTGAAGCTGAATATGTTGCTGATGCTGGGTGTTGTGTAAGTATCTTATGGATGAAAAGTCTACTCATTGACTATGACATCCATTATAAGATGGTACCCATCTTCTGTGACAACACCAGTGCCATTGAAATATCCAACAATCTAGTACTTCACTCAAGAACCAAGCATATTGATATTAGATATCATTTCATTAAGGATCACATCCTTAAAGGAAATATTGAATTATACTTCATCCCCACTGAGTATCAGCTAGCTGATGTTTTCACTAAACCCTTGGATGAACCTACTTTCACCAGACTGAAAGTAGAATTAGGAATGTTGAATATTGATTAATTAGTCTCCCTGATTAATCGTTGATATGTGTGAAAACACATATCCATTTTATATCAAAATTGGCCCTAAAAAGATAAAACTGTGCTTTAAATGCTTGTATATTGCTTGTTTTGTCTTTGTGATTGTGTAGGTACGGATAAGGCAAAAATCGCAAGAAAACGGTCAAAACCGGACAAACACGGACACGGGAATGGAATTGAGTGTGCAAAAGCCGGGAGAATGCTATCAAGGTCAACAAAAGTCAACTTATGGTCAATAGTGGTCAACCATAAAAAGACAAAACCTAAAAATTCCAAATCGGTCCCTCAAAGCTAACCAAATTCATAAAAAGCCCTTAAAGCCTTAACAGTGTTAACTTTATATTAATAGAAGATAACACTCGTTAACTTTTTTTTATAACAAATCCAACACCAAAGCCCGACCCAATTCCTTTATTAATAAGCCCAAGTCAACGAAATATAAAAACCCAGGTCAAAGAAGAATTAAACGCGCCCTTTTATAAGTTTTTACACTAGAAAAGTGGTTTTTACTGTTCATTCATCGTCTTCGTGTTTAACCCTACTTAAAATAAAGGGTAAATGGAAATTGAGGGTGTAGCTATGTAATTCAAGCTTCAAGGAATGATGTGGCACAAATAAACGTCACTTCTTCCTCCATGTAGTTGGAATAATACACCAAAAGCCACAAGTTAAAACATTGATTTTCTCTGCGGTTATGACATTTGTCATCCCGGAATGACCTAAATTAAGAAAAAAGCATGAAGTTCATCATGTGTACTCATTGTGCGTTCAGATGTATGTCTCCTTCCCCCTTGCTGGTTTTGATACCTCAAAATTAGCAAAACATTATACGCACATATACTTGAAATCTTGTGAGAATAATACATTAGCTCACATCTATCCCGTGAGAATCAACTGCTGATCAAATCTCTACTCATAAACTCTCTCTGACTATATTTACCAACCTCTTTGTAGGCTATTTGAAGTGACCACTGATGGAGTAAACCTGATATACCAAACTTGAAACTAAAATAGAATTCCCCGTTCTTGTGACTTAAGCTTGCACAAATGTTGGAAGAACAGTGTAGAGAATTTGTGCTCCAAGCAAATCTCTAAGTACTCAATACCCCACCAAAGTATGAGACTTTCATCACCTCGTGCGATTATCCACAACGTCTAGTCTATAAGCTTGGATTTGAGTTTTAATAAGAACTTAATCTACTAAAACTTAAAATTCAGCTTAAGTACCTTTGCTATTGGATTTTGGACTTATGAAAGATGAGCTTAACCTGGAAGAGCTCATAAGGACTTATACTGACTTATTTACAAGAAGCCAGAGCTTGTAGATTGCTCAACTGAGCCATTAATAACCTTTGTTTAGCTAAGGTTCTAGTAAGTATTCATTTAAGCTTTCCTGTCTTAAATTTCTTAGTATAGTTTAGCTTATTTTGCTTAATTGTTGTTATTTGTGTTATTAATGTGTTATTTTGTTATCTTGACTTAGTTGATAAAATGTTTTTAGTTAAATTAGCTTAGATTATTATTTTTGTGTAATTTATCATTAAATCAATAAAAAACCCAAAAATATTAAGTGTAGATAGTGTTTATGATGTTCAGTTCTTATGGTTTAGGTTTTTAGATTTTAGGTTATTTTTGTTGTTATTATCTGGTTTATTTAGATTTGAGCTTTAGATTGCTTTTTCTTAAGTTTAAAATGGTTTCTAAGATTGTTAAGGGTGTTTGGGACACATCACTAACTGGTTAGTGTGTTCTTGACTTATTGGTCTTTTAAGTTCATTTTTGATCTCAAATTTAGATTGTTTAAAGTGTTTTTTATATGTTAGAATTAGTTAGTTAAGTTTTCAATAGATAATAACTTATTAGTTCAATCCTATTAATTAGAGTTAGCATTATTAGCTTAGATTAGTTCTAGTTTTTTGAATTTACTTATTTTTCATTTAGACTTGTGTTTTAAGAGTGTTAGAAATATAATTTTAGGTCTGCATTAATAGGGTTTTAGATTTAGTCCATATGCATGTCAAATGCATCAGCAGCTTTTAAACTGCAATTAGTCATTTTTAGTCTTAATTTTCAGCTAGTTAAAATAACTTTTAGCTTTTCAAATTTCTTGCACAAGTAGATTAAGGGGTAGTTTAAGTATTTTTGAGCTTATTTTAGCTTATTAAGCTTATTAGGTTATCTGTTTTAAGCTGTCAAATAAGCCTTTTGTCTTTTCAGTTTCAAAGTAAAATTCAGCATGATTTAAGCCTTAGGTCTGTTTTCAAAGTGCTTTTTCATTAAGCTATTTTGTTTCAAAATCATTTTTAAAAGTAGATTAGAGTAGCTATTTAGTTGTAGTATAAGCTTTAATAAGCTATTTCCCTACAAGGATCTAAGAGCTTACCTAAAAATAAGCTCAAAAGTCCCTGCAGGGACTGTTTGGTTATTGGTTTTAATTTAAGAGTTTATTTAGTTTTTTAGCTTATTACTTGCTTATTTTTAAGTTTGTTTAGCTCATTAGCTTAGGTTTAGCATATTTTAGCTTAATTAGTCTTAACTTTAGCTTATTTATTCTTTTAGCTTATTTTAGTTTGAGAAAAAAGCCAAAAATATTAGTTAAGTGTTTCTGTCATATTATAAGCTGTTTAACAGCTTATTTAGGGCTTTTCATAAAAAGGTTCTTTTATTAAAAATGCTTATTTTTCAGGTGCTTAATAACTTTACTTTTATAAGTTTTTATAAAAAAAAGGGGAAATTGGAAATCGGGGGTGAGCAAGGCTCGAACCCCCGAACTCAACACTTTCAACCCTTTTATAACACCACAACACACAACTCACTTACATGCGCCCTGGTATATTTCGTTATTGAACACACCCCTGCTTAATTTTAATTTCTTATACTCGTTTTAGCCTATTTTGTCTAATAAGCTGTTATAGCTTATTCCGTGGCTTATTCGATAAGCTGTGACATCAAGCTTAATTTTCCTAGGTTCCAATTAGTATAAGTTATTTTCTGTATTTTTTCTAGAATTTTTATAGATAGTTTAGTATTTTTAAACATTTATTTTCATTAAATACTTTAAAAAATCATAAAAATAGAAAATAATCAAAAAAAATACATCGTTTTTAGATAATTTTCTTTTATCATAAAGTTTTAGGAAAATTGTTTTTGCTTTTCTGTAGGGTCTAATTTGCAAAAATTTTGATTTTTAAAGAACGGATTCGTTTCCGTTCTCGTTTTTCGTGATTTTAAGCTCATTTCAAATCCGTTTTTGTTCTAGTTTTCTTTAAACTTACTTTTTAGTCAAATAGATTCCATTTAAAAAGAAAAATTCATTTTAGATTTAATTTTAGAAATTTAGGGTTTTTAAATGCCGTTTAGGATTCCCGTTTTGCGTTTTTAGTTAAAGTTTGGTTTCCCGTTATTTGTCTTCGTGTATTGTTATAATTTTGGTTATTTTATTTGTTGAAAGTAGTAAACAAATCATATCCTTTATTTCATTCAAATTCATTGTGCCGAACATCAAACGTGGTTTCAATTCACACTTCCGTTAGGGGATAACTGACCGGGGAATCTAATTCTCGGATTTATATACAGTATGATGATTTATATATTGTGAAGATTTTCCTTTTTACCTTTGTCCTCAAGGGTAATTTGGTAATTTTCCATCATATATTATATATTTTATTTTTACGTGTATATAGATTCTAGCGAATCAATTTTTGGCGCCGCTGCCGGGGATTTGTGATTAAGATTCTCTCGTTTGAAGTTTGTTGATCGTAATTTGAAGACCCTTTCATTTTTGAAAGTTTTGTTCTTGTTAAAAAACTAAAAAATTATAAAAAATAAAATGTAAAAAATATTTTTTTCTTTTCTTTTAGTATAATTGTCATATAAAAATAAAAAAAAATAAAAAAAAATAAAAATAAAAAATAAAAAATTTGTCCATAATAAAAAAATAAAATAAACAAAGTTGGTAAACGAAACACCAAAAATAATTCTTCATTGAGAGTATTATCCATATATAGTTCCCAATCGAATTAAAGATTTTTAAAAACTTACCATTTGTGTATTTCGGAATTACTGCTCTACCTTAAAAGGACAATTTTAAGAGCTACCGTGAAGTAGTTTGATTATTTGGTTCAAGTTGTCTATCTCTTTGTCCTTTAAAATTATATTAAAATAAACAAAATTAACTTCTTTTTTTTTTTATCTAATTTAATTATTTCATTAACCTTGATTTGTTTAATTCTTATGGCACTAACTCGATATCGTTGAACCCCCTTTCTCGATTAAAGAAGGCTGACTCAGTGGTGGCTTTGTTTTACACTAGAAACTGTAGTTGTTCAAAAGGGAGTTTTGAAGACAAGATTCTTGTTTCAAAACCTCCTCAGAATTGTGCAAATTGTAGAAACCCGGTTGATGGTTTATATTGTCGATCTTGTGCTTTTGTGCGAAAGTGTTTGAATGAAGGTTGGTATACAATTCAAGATGGACACACTTCTGAGTCATCCAATCACAACACTAACGTTATTAGTACACCTCAAGAACCATTCGTCTTCAATCAAGACTGGGTAAATTCTTGCAAGTCTCTACAAAGCAACACATTGTTGTTGAGTTTGTGGTGATTCGTAGATGGATTTTTGTCAACGATGTACTTGCAAGTCTTGTGGGAACGGTGCTCATATTGGTTATAATTGTCCACCAAATGACTCCGATTTTACTTTATTCCAGAACATGCAATAAACCATTATTGTGCTCCACAGACTTTGCCAAGTGTTCATCCGACATGCAATTCTAGAGATGAGAATTCATTCACTTATGATTCCAAACCTAATTCTGTTAATGAATCTCCTAACATTTTCAACCCACCCCACAACCTCCTATGTATTCTTGTGAATTTTGCGGGAACAATGCTCGTTACGGTCACTATTGTATACATCAAGTTCCGTTTATCTATCCGGAACCGTGTTACAATCAAGACTTTAATTTCTAGCAGTTTTTCATGAATTTCAACAAACAATATCTTGTTGTGAAGACTGCGGGCGGGGGGGGATGTGCTTAAGTCCGTCCCAATGCCCCCATGAAACTTTTCAATGTAACCATGAATGAAGATTATTATAGCAAAAATTCTTGCTATGATCTAATTCTTTCGGTTTTGACAATTTAACCCCGCAGTTTCCCGTCAATTATTCTACTCAAGAGACAAGTAGAGAAATTTTGCAAGCTCAAGAAGACTTAATGGAAGCTATACAAGCCTTTTTAAAGGAGTATGATCATATACCACCTAATAAAAAGTGCATGGCTTTATTGCTAGCTGAGGAGAGATTTCTTAAAATTAATCACGTTATGAAAGAAGAGCAGAATCAACCTGAAGTTATGAAAGAATTGCTTCTTAAACTTATGGATGATTTGCAAATTCTTAAAGGAAGTCAACAAGAGAAGAAGGAGACGGCAGCTCAAAGTTGTACTCCATATTGGGATGTTTCTATGATTGATGATGAAAGAGCTAGAGAAAACTTTTTGAAAGACGTTTGCACCTTCTTGAGGAAGTTTAGTCGTATACCTTTTGGAGTAACACCAAAGGTTATATTGATAGCTTGGGAGAGATTTGGTGAAATTAAGGATGCTTTGACGGACAAGCATAATCGGAAAGAGGTATTCAGAATTGATGAGTAAACTCCCTGAAGATGTGCGGGAATATTAGTGAAGCGCTATCAGATTATAATTAATTGTCACAGTTGGAAAGTCTACTTTCTACGGACAATGACTATGATGAGTATAATATTATTATAGCAAGCCCGTAAGCAATCACCCCGACTTATCGATCGAGGAGCCGATAAACTCTCTAAGTTATTGAGGGACGAGCATCTTGACACTATTCTAGTATTGAGAACCTTGTCCCAATCCCAAGTGAGTTCAAGGGTATTTCCGAGATATGTGTGGATGTGCCGTTTGTGATGATCTTCAACTTTTGATGCTTTGTACAATCATTCTGAGATTTTTTCCGATTCAAATAATGATGGTTATTCAAGTGATGACGATCTTATGAGAACATCGAGTACATTGAAGCATTACCTCTCAATTTGGAGTACGATAGTTTAGAGGAGGTGAATGAAGATCAAGAAGAGAAAGAGTTTGACTTAGAAGATATTTTTCAAATCCAAGATGTTATTCTTCGTGAGAAATTATTGAAAATTAGTCGTCTTGTTATTAATATTGAATCTTTGAAAGATAACCCCACTCCTGATCGTGTGCTCAAGTCTACCTTTTCATCTCCTATTCCCATTGTGGATAGTGATTCGTTCTTTAAGGAGTCTGATACTTCTTTCTCTTATTCAGATAATTCTTTACCTGAATTCGAGACTTTTAGCGATCATACGGAAGAGACGAGAAGTGGCAGTACCACTACTCATGCTAATAACTCTCCTCCCGAGTATGATTCTGTTAGCTCTAAAATATAATGACTTATTTGGAATTACATTTATCATTTATAGTCCTGTCGGGTTAGTTTAGCTAGTAAAGCCCGGGACTATAAATACCCCCTCCATACTTCTATGGAGGGGTGAAGCTCACTTTTGTAAAGTGTGTGTGTGTGTGTTTTTCTCCTCTTTTCTCTCAACAAACACACACACTCTTCCCATCTCATTTCCCTTTTCTCTTTATAATGAATAAATTCCTCTTTTATTTTACCAAGCCTCCGGATCCGTGTTCTTAAGGTGAATCTAATATTACAATTGGCATCAGAGCATAGGAGGAATTCGTGTTGTTAATCACTGATTCGTGTGGTTAATAAGCTCAAATTTTCGTGGCTTATTTTGTGGAAAAGGCCACGGCTCAAAAATTTTGAGCTTATTTGGTTGTTAATCTTGTTCTTTCCTCGATCTACATGTTAAACAGGTTAGATTTGCTTTACATTCTTACGAGTTATCTTGACCCTAGATCGAATTATTAAGCTTAAAAGGGGTTGACTTTTTATGTGTTCTAAGTGGAGGTTTGGCTCGAATCTGATGATTCACGAAGATATGGTTGTTATTTCGTGTTTTAATCTCATCTAACCACTTAGTATTGAGCCCCTATAGCTTATTTGATAAGTGAAATAGCTTATTTGGATTATTTTGAAAAATTCGTTCTTGATGTTCTTCGTGGAGGTTTGATTATAATATTATTTTCTTGGTGGCGGTTTGAGAAAAAGAGGGGACAAGATTCGTGTTTTAAGGAAAAAATAGCCTGCGGTTTGACCAGGTCAAAGGGGGGTTACTTTAAATAATCAATTATATAGCCGGCGGTTTGCTAAAAGAACACGGCGGTTTGCCAATTTAAGCGGCGGTTTGATTATTTTAAAGGGTACACGGCGGTTTGACAGGGTGTAGCGGGTTTGCTTATTTTATTGAACCAAAAATGGAAATGTTACTCTACCAATTATTAATCCATGGCGGTTTGACAAGTTCATAGCGGCGTTTGCATAGGCGGCGGTTTGCCTTAGGCGGCGGTTTGCTTAATATAATGTAGGCAGCGGTTTGGATAAAAACAGGCGGCGGTTTGCTTTAAACTTTGACGGCGGTTTGCTATATTATATGGCGGCGGTTTGCTAACATTTTGGCAGCGGTTTGACTAACAAACAAGGCGGCGGTTTACCAAATGTAGCAGCGGTTTGTCTCAAATAAAACCCTCGTTTTGAACACCTAATTTCCCAAAGAAAGAAAAAATTCGACCTTACCGCGAAGGTCGATGCGCGCATCAGTGACTGACTTTGGGCATATGACCAAATTTGGGAATATAATATATCAACCATAACAACACACCACACAAACAACAACACTTAATCCCAAAACGATCCTGAAAAGATTCACTTAAACAACAAAAAGGCTAGAGACTCGGATAATGATGACAAGTGATCACGAAGTTGGTTTGGTATCCCTTATTTGCGATTGAAGTTGAATTTCACAAAGGAGTCTACTTATTTCATCATCGTGACTTTCTTCTATTTTCTATCGATTGATGACTTGCTTGAACGTATACAGTTATGATTAAGACTTGGTTTATCTAGTTTCCAGAGGTCAAGGGGTGGTTGGATGAAGACCTGGACAACTATCACTTAAAGGAGTTACGTTGTAGTACTCAATGTCACATGCAAATGTCGATGTGGATAATTTCAAGAGGTGTTGTACTTCTTATACTTTTGATAGAGTATAAGGTACTTAGAGATTCTCTTCTGCACCGTTCTTCAATAACTTAGTGCAAGCTTAGTAAACTAAATTTGGAGGATTGTACTTCAGTTTCCAAGTTTGGTTTAACGGGTTTACTTCACCCCATGTGATCACTACAATTAGCGATGGAAACGAGTTGAGTAAGTTAGGCCAGTGACGTTAAAGCGATTAAGATGTATTTCAGCACTTATTACGGGTATTTTTGTGCTATTCAAGACAACGATACTTAACAGTCTAAGCAAACCTTCAAAGTCTTAGAGGGCATTCATTCACAAGACCTTGATTATACCAAGTGTTCTTGTTCTCTTGCTTCCATTCTCTAAGGTTGTGAAGTCAAGAGGGTAATGATTCTTTTGTATATCAAGATTTGTGCTTATGATAAGAAATTCTCGAGTAGATAGACGTACACGACAATGATGCTTCCGAGAGTTCGCAACCATCATGGGGGAAAATGTGTACATCTGGGACTTAATTGACTTTGATGTTACCATATCAACTTCCAAGGGGAAGTTTGTTAGCCCTAAAAAAATGTTTAGTATGGTTTGTGAAGTATTATGCAAACGTGAGAAGAACAGTTGCTGATTTCTCGCATGTACCCCCGAACGAATATTCACCAAGCCCTAATGACAAGAAGCAGTGGTATAGTTAGTGTGGTTTGACTTCTACAAAATTCTGTTGTGCACGTTAATGACAGGTAGAAGATTGTTCAAGCTACTCAAAGTTTTAGAATCTGCTTAAGATAGGATGTTGGTTGTGGGGAAGCGTTTCAGAAACTTTAACAATAGGAGTCTATTGAAGAAAGCTTTTCAAGAACATGCTGCATGGGTTGGGGGGATTGTTAATCCAACTCATGCATATGAAATGGTTCAAGAACAAGTAAAGACAATGATGATCTAAGTGGTATCAGTTTTTAAGACGAGGAGAACTCAGAAGACACTTCAGCTGGTGGAAGCCCTTTTGGAAGACTATATTACGTTGTTATTTGTACTTTGTTTGGAAAACATTGTAAGTAATTCCGTAAGTCCACATATTGGGGGAAGATTGTTAGCCCTAAAATATGGTGACTTATCTAGAATTACATTTATCATTTATAGTCCTGTCGGGTTAGTTTAGCTAGTAAAGCCTGGGACTATAAATACCCTCTCCATACTTCCATGGAGGGGGTGAAGCTTACTTTTGTAAAGTGTGTGTGTGTGTGTTTTTCTCCTCTTTTCTCTCAACAAACACACACTCTTCCTATCTTATTTCCCTTTTCTCTCTATAATGAATAAATTCCTCTTTCATTTTACCAAGCCTCCGGATCCGTGTTCTTAAGGTGAATCTAATATTAACAGATTCGTTTCTTTTTGAGGTTGAGCCCGATCATGGAGGGTTGCTTGGCATTGTTATTTCTGATAATTCAAATGACCCTCTTTTGGAACCTCCCGAGTTTGAATCATTTCACTTTGATCTTTATGATGATCCGTCATTTCCTCGTCCTCCTCCAGAACCACCGGATATTGAGAATAGCTTAATTGTTGAGACCGATGCTCCAGTGATAAACAATGTTGATGAGATTGATATTGAAGATGACGATTCCTTCACATTTGTCATTTGGACTTTTTTCCTGTTTCTTACCTACCCTAAGGTTTCTCATTTACCTTCCTCCACCAAAAATGAGGATACCATTTTTTACCCCGACATATCCATTTAGAGCTGGTGGCATCTCATCGGGATGGAAGTTTCATGTGCTTTAATGTTCTTACAAACATTAATGAAAGCCCGATTGAGATTTTCTCTTCCATTTACTCTCCCTAAGGACGAATGAATTCAGGGATCGAGTCAAGCTATGTGACTCGGTTACCAAAAACAAAGCGCTTCGTGGGAGGCACCCCATGCTTATCCATTTTCTATTTTCTTTCTTTTAATGTGTTGTGAGGAGGCTTGTACTCTTCCGTTCTTTGTGTTTGTTGTTTGTACTTGTGATTGTTTGCAGGATTCACCCAAATTTTCTAAAGACTCTCGTGATTTGTCTCGTTCCACTCGAGCTTCCTAGCTTTTGCTTGCCATTAGTTTGGGGAAATCCGATATCCTAAAGATTATTATCGACTAACATTTATCTTGTAGCACACTTAATAAACGGCTAAAGATTTTTGTGATACTTTCTTCATGTTTGAGTTATGCATTCGACCTTTTTGAGTTCTAGTATGGGGTTTTTAAGTCTTAGGCTAGGAAACATTGAGGACAATGTTTGATTTTAGTATGGGGTAGTATATCTTCGATATGATCTTACCTACTTTTACCCGTTGTTCTCACGTACCCCGTTTTCCCACAAAATTTTCAAAAATATGAAAAAATTTAAAATTTTCAAAAATAAAATAAGTGTTTTGTCACAATTTTGACGTTCCTGCTGGGTAGAATGAGAATAAATTTTGACCCGATCGAGAGTGTTGAGCTCTAGCTTGTTCCTTAACTGTTAGGCTAAGCGTTCGCGGAAATTCGCAAAGAACGAAAAATGATAGAGTTAGATATGAGTAGGATGCTACACAAGGATTATTTGGAAATCTTAAGAGCTCATGTGTGTAACTTGTTGCTTTTTCTCCCATAAGCTTTTAACCGGATTAATATACGTGCTGTTTTTGGAGACTAAACTTAAATCAACAATTTTTTATGTAATATTTAGAAGAAAAAAAATTTAGTCTTAGTTAAAATTTATACTTGAATTTTTCAAAAAGAAGTCTTCTCTAAATAAATAAATATAAAAAAAATAAAAAATTGATAAATAAAAAAATGAAAAAATATATATGATGATAAAAAATATAATTTAATAATAAAAACTGTGGGTTGATAAAAGTTTACTACCTCTTGCCGGCTCACAACCGATGTGGTAGTCTTCTAAAGAAAGCCCATAGTAAGAATAAACATCCGAGACTGATAAAAGTTTGCTGCATCTTGCCGGCTCACAACCGATGTTGCAGCCTTCTAAAAGGTCGAGGGTTACAATTGCATAAAAGTTTAATTTTAAGTTTAAATTAATAAATTGATTTCTTCTTGCTAAATTCAAATATGCTTTTGCATTTTGACTATTCTATTTTATAAGCTATGAATATCCAGGAAACCTGAGAGTTTTTGAAACCGAAGGTCCGTGAGTCCCGATACTAGTCTCTGTGAAACCTACGGTCCTGTGGAGTCCCGATACTTAGTCTTTTGGGGGTTCAAAAGCTGGTCACTTAGCCGCAAGGTTGGGATGTGCCGAGACGAAAGTCGCTACATGGGATGATCTCGCCTTCAAACTCATTATTCTTAGGTGGAACGTGAAGCTTAGTTATTGTTGCAAAACGTTGATCCATAGTTGAGAATTCATAATAGCACACTCACTTAAGATATAATAAATGTCGGGAAAGTTAAAAAGTTCACAAGCTTGCAAATATTGAGTAGTTGTTTGCATCTTTAACTGTATTAGCTGTGATTCGTTTTAAAGCTTTGATTTGGATAAGTAAAAAAAAAAGTCGGGGATGATGAATTTATCCTTTTTGGGGCATTCTAGGATCGAATGCATCTTGTTCTATGATCCCTAACAGTTATGAATATAACTGAAAGTCGATAAAATAATCTCAGTTATATTATTAAAAAAAAATGAAAAAGTTTTTGAAAAATGGGAAATAGGGTTTTTTATAAATTGTGATTTCTTAAACTTTTCCCAAAAGTCTTTTTGCTATTTTCAAAGATTTAGTTTTGGAAAGTGTTGAGGTATTTGGTTATAGTGCATATAAATATTGGTGAGGACACGCAATAGCTTTAGTTTGGGAAATTTTGATGTGTGTGAAAACACTTATCCCATTTTATATCAAAATTGGCCCATTAAAAGATAAAATTGTGCTTTAAAATGCTTGAATATGGCTTGTATTGTTCTTTGTGATTGTGTAGGTACGGATATTGCAAAATTTCATAGGGAAAACGGTCAAAACGGAAAAAACACAGACAGGAACGGAATGAGTGGCAGGAGCCGGGAGAATGCTATCAAAGGTCAAACAAAAAAGTTAAATATGTGTCAATCAGTGGTCAACCATAAAAAGACAAAACCAAAAAAAAATTCCATATCAGTCCTCAAGAAAACAAAATTGCAAAAATAGTCCCTATAACCCTAACGGTGTTAACTCTTTTATTTTATAATGAGTTTAACACCCGTTAACCCCTTTTAACAAATCCAAGCCGAGCCAAACACATCCGTGGCCCAATACCTTTATAAATAAGCCCAAGCCAACAAGATTATAACCCGGTCAAGAAAGTCAAACACCCTCTCTTTTATAAGTTTTTTTTACCGCGTGAAAATTAGTTACTACTATTCAACTTCTTCTTCGAGTTACCTCGGGGTCAAAGCCTTCGCGTTTAACCCTACTTAAAACAAAGGGTAAATGGAAATTGAGGGTGTAGCTATGTAATTCAAGCTTCAAGGAATGATGTGGCACAAATAAACGTCACTCAAAGCATCTTATTGGTCATCCCCCAAAGGGAATGACACGCGTGGATTGAAGAAAGCACACAAGGAATGGGGTTTTTACACTAAAACGTATTGAAAAGAAGCACAAAGGCCTCTGACACACGGATTGCCACGTTGGCAATCTGTGTGATCAAAATCTAATTCAACGGTAGATATTGAGCATCAAATGATTGAAGGAATGAAGAGCCAGGATTGATGGGTTGTGTAACAAGCTTGACACCTAGAAGCTTCTCCTGACAGCTATAAAAGGGCTCCTTCACCCTCACATTGTCATCTTCCTTTTTCCTAAAAACTTTTAGTTTTCAATAGCTTATGTAATTTTTAGTTTTAAATGTAATTTTTCTCTTTAAACTTTTGTAACTTTCAATTTCCAAAGCATTGTAATCCGTTTTAAGTATTAATAAACTCATCATTTAGTTTTTTATAATCTATTTTTCACTTATAAGCTCTTAATACTATCAAATGTGTATGCTAATGTTTCATAAGCTCATAATAAGCTCATTCTAGCTTATCCAAGTCTATAAGCTTGGATTTGAGTTTTAATAAGAACTTAATCTACTGAAACTTAAAATTCAGCTTAAGTACCTTTGCTATTGGATTTTGGACTTATGAAAGATGAGCTTAACCTGGAAGAGCTCATAAGGACTTATACTGACTTATTTACAAGAAGCCAGAGCTTGTAGATTGCTCAACTGAGCCATTAATAACCTTTGTTTAGCTAAGGTTCTAGTAAGTATTCATTTAAGCTTTCCTGTCTTAAATTTCTTAGTATAGTTTAGCTTATTTTGCTTAATTGTTTGCTTATTTGTGCTTATTAATGTGTTATTATGCTTATTAGACTTAGTTGATAATATGTTTTTAGTTAAAATAGCTTAGATCTTAATTTTGTTTAATTTATCCTTAAAATCAATAAAAAACCAAAAATATTAGTGTAGATAGTGGTTTATTGATTTCAGCTTATTGGATTAGTGTTTTTAGCTTTTTAGGTCTATTATAAGTTGTTTATTATCTGGTTATTTAGATTTGAGCTTTAGATTGCATTTTCATAAGTTTAAATGGTTTCTAAGATTGTTAAAGGGGTGTTTGGGTCAACAGCACTAACCATAGGTTAGTGCTGTTCTTGGCTTATTGGTCTTTTAAGTTCATTTTAGATCTCAAAATTAGGATTGTTTAAGCTGTTTTTTATAAGTTAGAATTAAGTTAGTTAAGTTTTTAATAGATAATAGCTTATTAGTTCAATCCTATTAATTAGAGTTAGCAGTATTAGCTTAGATTAGTTCTAGTTTTTTTAATTTACTTATTTTCCATTTAGACTTATGTTTTAAGAGTGTTAGAAATATAATTTTAGGTCTGCATTAATAGGGTTTTAGATTTAGTCCATATGCATGTCAAATGCATCAGTAGCTTTTAAACTGCAATTAGTCATTTTTAGTCTTAATTTTCAGCTAGTTAAAATTACTTTTAGCTTTTCAAATTTCTTGCACAAGTAGATTAAGAGGTAGTTTAAGTATTTTTGAGCTTATTTTAGCTTATTAAGCTTATTAGGTTATCTGTTTTAAGCTGTCAAATAAGCCTTTTGTCTTTTCAGTTTCAAAATAAAATTCAGCATGAATTGAGCCTAGGGTCTGTTTTCAAAGTGCTTTTTCATTAAGCTATTTTGTTTCAAAATCATTTTTAAACGTAGATTAGAGTAGCTATTTAGTTGTAGTATAAGCTTTAATAAGATATTTCCCTACAAGGATCTAAGAGCTTACCTAAAAATAAGCTCAAAAGTCCCTGCAGGGACTGTTTGGTTATTGGTTTTAATTTAAGAGCTTATTTAGTTTTTAGCTTATTACTTGCTTATTTTTAAGTTCTGTTTAGCTCATTAGCTTAGGTTTAGCATATTTTAGCTTAATTAATCTTAACTTTAGCTTATTTAGTCTTTTAGCTTATTTTAGTTTGAGAAAAAAGCCAAAAATATTAGTTAAGTGTTTCTGTCATATTATAAGCTGTTTAACAGCTTATTTAGGGCTTTTCATAAAAAGGTTCTTTTATTAAAAATGCTTATTTTCAGGTGCTTAATAACATTGCTTTTATAAGTTTTTATAAAAAAAAAGGGAAAGTGGGAATCGGGGGTGAGCAAGGCTCGAACCCCCGACCTCAACACTTTCAACCCTTTTATAACACCACAACACACACTCACTACCACTGCGCCCTGGGGTCTTTTTCGTTATAGACTTGCATAATTTAATTCTTATACTCGTTTTAGCCTATTTTGTCTAATAAGCTGTTATAGCTTATTCCGTGGCTTATTCGATAAGCTGTGACATCAAGCTTATTTTTCCTAGGTTCTAATTAGTATAAGCTATTTTCTGTATTTTTTCTAGAATTGTTATAGATAGTTTAGTATTTTTAAACATTTATTTTTATTAAATACTTTAAAAAATCATAAAAAATAGAAAAATAATCAAAAAAATACAAATCTTTTTTATAAAATTTTCTTTTATCATAAAGTTTATAGGAAAATTAGTTTTGCTTTCGTAGGGTCTAATTTGCAAAATTTCGATTTTTAAAGAACGGGATTCGTTCCCGTTCTCGTTTTTCGTGATTTAAAGCTCATTTCAACTCCGTTTTTGTTTTAGTTTTCTTTAAACTTACTTTTTAGTCAATTATAGTCCATTTAAAAAGAAATTTTCATTTTAGATTTAATTTTAGAAATTTAGGGTTTTTAAATGCCGTTTAGGATTTCCGTTTTGCGTTTTTAGTTAAAGTTTGGTTTCCCGTTATTTGTCTTCGTGCTTAATTGTTATAATTTGCTTATTTTAATTTGTAGAAGTAGATAATCAAATCAATCTTTGTTTCTAATTCAAATCATTGTCCGAACATCAAACGTGGTTTCAATTTCACAAATCGTTGGGGGATAACGACCCGGGAATCATACTTCCCGGATTATATACGTATTATATTATATATATTTGTGAAGATTTTCCTTTTTACCTTTGTCCTCAAGGGTAATTTGGTAATTTTCCATCATATATTATATATTTTATTTTTACGTGTATATAGATTCTAGCGAATCAATCGTATTCAGCATGGTGTATATTCTTCTCCCTTAAACCATCTCCCTGAAACCCACACGAATCCCATGACACTGAGGGACACATTAAATGAAGTAACTAAATGCTCCAAGTATTTAGTTACTTAATGTCCTAGGTTGGTGACTAAACACATTAAATAAGGAACAAATATTCCTTGTCTAACTGTCATCCAATAGTCATGGGCCCCTACTTCTAATTTCACTAAATTAACCCCAACATGCATTTAATGCTCACTCCCATGCACACAATCTATTCCCAAAATGTCTAATCAAAAGACTCTTGACCATTATCCATGCGTCACGACTGCAAAAGTGAAAGACAACGGAACGGCTAAACTGTAGCCGTAAAAGAGGGAATCATGCAACTAGTAGGTTATAGCATTAAATGCGTTCCCAAAACAATTTTAACTTTTTCAAATAAAATGAAAATTTTAAAATAATCAAAACCTTTTCACACACCCTCTATAAATACCCTTCATCAAAACAAGAACACACACACAAATTTCCAAAAGCAAATAAACTCTGCTCAAATTCTCTCTCAAAGCAAAAGTGTGGGTGTTCTTTAATTTTTCGGTAAAAAAGCTTATCTCTTAATCAGTTATTCATTGCAATACTTCTTTCAAACGTTTGTTTTGGTCAATCGTGTTCCATACAAAGATATCCATCTTCGTATAGTCCCTTTTGACAACATATCACGCATTTCACGGCAGCGATCAAGTTTGAAATAAACTTGTGACCATCTGGTGTGTGGTATTCTGCCATTAAAACCTTTTTGTTTTCAAAACATTCATCTAAAATGGCAGAACAACAAACAATCACGTATGCTCCTCAATGGAACAACATGACTGTGGACGATGTGGTTTTTCAAACTAATAATGTGGTGGGTAACTTTAACTACCCACCAAATGTGCCTGCTTATAAGCCAATAATGAAATTTCTACTAAATTGTCATTTGCAAAAAGCTTTTACCAACTGTCCCTCAGTGGTTTACCAGAACTTCCTTAGGGAGTTTTGGATCACTGCTGTTGCCTTTGACCCTTTCCCATCAACTGATGAGCCTGAGAAACGCCCACTCAAAGACTTCCTCATCAAGTTCTCAGTTTTAAACGGGAAAAGACCATTGACCCTTGATTTTAAAACTTTTTATTCAACAACTGGCCTTGATTATAATAATGGTAAATATGTGGCTCATCCTACACCTGAGGTTGTGAAGAAAGAATTAGGCAAAATTGCCATAAACCCGAGTTACCTGGACAAAACCCCAGCCTTGAAAAACTCTTTTCTTGTGGCTTGGAGAATTCTGTTCACTTTTGTGATTCAGGTTCTCGGCGGGAACTACTCCTCCACTGAACAAGTGAACTCCATCCAACAGCTTTTAGCCTCCAGTCTCATCACTGGGACTGAGTTTGACATATGGGAGATCATTTACAATGATCTCGTAACCAAGCTACTGAATAAGTCTAGGCTGAAATATGTTTCATATCCTAGATTTATCTCATGTGCTTTGCAAGTGCTACTGGGTTCTGACTACACTCAGGATAAAAAATTTAGGTTTTTACCCCCCATCCTGAGTAACTCTAATTTTACAAAGGACCCATCTAAAGTCACTGACATTGAATTGACGACCCATATGATTGCTGTGAACAATCGGAGGGACTCAATGTCTCCACCTCCTTTGGCTCCAAAGCCAAAGAAAGGGAAGTCTCAGACTGTGACTCCAACCTTACCCAAGTCGCAGGGCCCTGAGGCTTCAGGAGCACTCTCTAAGAAGAGAAAAAAGCCTAAGTCCAAAAAGCCACCCACTAAGACCAAGGTAACTCCACCCAAGCCAACGAAGGGTTCTAAGCAATCCCACACAGTCTCCTCGGGCACCATACCTGATCCCTAAGATCTAGAGAGAGACATACAACTCGCTAGTACAAGATTGCCTTCCATACTCGATGAGGGCACTCATAAATCAAAACCTTTGCCTGAGGGTACTGCTACTCATCTCCAAGACTCAGGGGGGAAACAAACAACCCCTTGACAGGGACATAACCTCCACGACTCCTGATGAAGGTACGACTAAAACCACGCCGTGTCCTGAAGGGTTACTTGGGGACAAAGACTCAGGAGGAAACATACCACCCACTGATATGGAACCAATACATACTCCTGTTACTGATCCTTTAGGGACTGGTGCTAAGTACCAGGTGGATAAAACCCAGTCCACTAGATTGAGGTACCGGTCCCTAACCAAAAATGAAGGCAAGACTTCTTCTGAAGTAGAGCCGGATACTAAACCTTTACAACTCCAAACTTATGCTGATATTCAAGCCTTCATGCTCTCTGATGATGATTTAGATAAAGAAAGCAATAAAGAGGAAGTGCTTGATGCTGGGGACGACATGGGTGAGGACCCTGAGGATGATGCAGAAGTTAGAACTCCATCACCAGAACCATCTCAACCTGAGCCATCTCATGTTTAAGAATCTGCTTCTGACTCAGTCCTGACCTTAAAAAGTTTGACAATACTCTTTCTCTTACTGAAAGGAAATTGATTAAGTATCTCAGAAAGATGTCCAGAGTTCTTTTCAATAGAACCACTAAGAAACAATCAGAACGGCATAAAGAAGCAGCAGTCTCCTATGCTGACCTTAAGGCCTCCATTGATCAATAATATGATGAGAACATTGCTCACAGAGATCAGACTGACAAACTTGTGGAAGCCTCCATGAGCTATCTTGATAGAAGCAGCACTACCATCAGTGATCTCTACAAAGGCCTGGATGTCATCACTCAGCTTCTCAAAGACATAAATAATGCTGTCAAAGATGACCCTGCTACAAACCAGAAACTAAATGAAGCCACTAAGACTTTCGCAAGAATCTCTTCCAACATCATTGAGGTACTTTCCTTAGTAAAGGGCTTTGATTTCTCTGCACTTCTGTCCACGGTGAAAGATCTTCAGGCTCATGCTCTCAAACAAGAGGAAGCATCAGCTGCCTGGACAAAGTCTTCTACCAATATGGCTTGAAATCTTGGCTCAAGAATGACTGCAGTTGAAATCTCTCAGACTGCTCTTAAAAGTGAAGTCTCCTCACTCAGGCAGGATACTTTGAAGATCAAATCTATGATGGTAGAGATTTATCAGGCTTTCAAAGGTCAACCCTCTTCAACTCCCTCAGGCAGTGTCACTCCAACACTTGCTCTCACTCACATTCCATCAAATGCTGAGGGGGAGAATGCTACCAACACTGCCACTGAAGAACCTCCTTCTCACACTAAGGGGGAGACTGGAGACACAACAATGGCAATTCTAATATCATCAATTCATCCCACTGAAGTCCAACCAACTCATGATCAACCAATCACCTCTGTAATCTCTCATCCTAAAAGCTCTTACGCAACTCCAAGAATTAATAAAGGAAAAGGGATTACAACTAAGTCAAATGAGGATCCCTCAAAGAGACTGGTGCCTGCATCAACCATCATTCGTCCTGACCCTGATGAACCAGTTAGAGTTGAATTCATGATTAATGGGAAAATTATCTACCTCACTGAACAGGAGATTCAAGATTACTAGGATAAATAGGAGAAAATGAAGAAATCTGCTGAGGAAGCAAAACTTCTTGCTATGTCTAGGCCTGAAGTAATTAAAGTAGTGCAAGAAAAGGCTGAAAAGATAAGACTTGACCCAAGAAAAATTGCAAGTGCCAAAGCAGGTGAGAAGTTCAAAAAGGCTCAGGATGCTGAGCACGAAGTCCTCAAGAGAGAGCACTCTAAAAAGGTTAAAAGACTGACAGAGCTTAACAGAAGGAGAGCTGAAGAATACATGTAGACTATGACAAACAGAATCAAGCCTGAACCTATCACTGATGTCAGAATCCATCCCAACACCAAGCCTATTGTAGCATCTACATTCAGGAACAATGATAAAAGAAACTTTGACGTTCACCAACCATTAAAGTTCTCAGACTTTGGAATCACTGAATTGGATGAGTTGGGTCCAATCATACAAAAGAAAAAGAACTCCGCAGTCAAAGACTTGATGACATCCTTAAGCAAGGGATATGAAAGATTTGTTGGGATTAAAAGACTTCTTGATGATCTTAGAGTTACTGCTGCTCAGGTTTGTGTTACTGCTGCTAAGCTAAAGTTAGTGTTGTTCATTAACTTTAATGAAAAATATGCTAAGTAGTTAGTGTTGCTAGTATAAAGTTAGTACTGCTAGTGTAAAGTTAGTACTGTTGGTGAAGATTGAAGAAAATATTCTAAGTAGTTACTACTGCTTGTGCTCAGTTAATGTTGCTGGTGTATAAGTTACTACTGCTCAAAGATTAAGACTGTTGAAAGAGTTTCTACTGTCAGAGAAAGGATAAAGACAGAAGAAAGGATAAAGATTGTTTGGAGATCAAGATTACTTACGTGATAAGTATTAGTTATTTATAGAATAGATCATAGAGAATATTCTAAGTCTTAGGAATATATTGTAAATCGACTAGGACTCCTTGGTGTATAAAAGGAGGTCCTAGGGCATAGAGATTTATATATCACCAAAAATGAGTCATTCATAAAATTGTCATAGCTTTAAGGTTTTGTAACCCTAATACTAGGAGAGTATTCGTATTATTCTTAATAATATTGGAGCTTGTGACACCCCAAAAAGTTCTGATCAATAAATTAGCCGTTTTCATTTAGTTGTTTGATTTTTTAAAAGTTTCGTTTAACCAGGAAGTTTTTCTGCTTTTATTTGAGAATCATCGCTGGGAGCGAACCGGGACACCTAACGTTGTAGTATTTTGGCAATAGCCATGTTTTTATATTTTATGGCAATATTTAAAATTTCATAATTTTTGGAGATACCGTTATTCGTTTCATTACTTGCGTAAACCGTGTTTCGTTTAAAAATGAGCATATGCATGGAAGGCTTTGAAATTAAATCAAATAATGAAGCACTAGCATCATATAGTATTAAAAACTCATTTTTGGTCCCCTCCTCATGCATGCATGCGTCCAAACAACCTTAATAACCCTTGGAGACCAAGTTTGAATTCAAATTGCAATAAGACAAGTTCTTATCACATGTTTTGTCCTAGCTTAATTCTAATTGGAGGATCAAATTGGTCCCCTCCCTTTCTTTGTCCCATTCCCACGGCACACACACTAACACACACCTAGTGTGTGAAGTAAACTTGTTATTATAAACCATTTGTTCTCATTTTCTCATTCATAATACACACACACTTCACATTGAGTTTTCTTTGCTCTCTTGTTTCCCCTAGTCCACGAAAACACACACACACATATAAAAATTCATAACTTTCATTTTTGATCAAAAACTCTTGAAGATTTGTTGAAGGTTTGATCATTTGTATCATTCGGGTATTTGTTAAACAACATTTGGGTTGTTCTAATCTCATTCTTCCTTCTAAAAACCTTCAAACTTTGTAAGTCTTCAAATTCTTAAATAACTTGTACTTTCCTTATCATCTTGATGCATACATGCTAGTTGTACAACTTATTTTGTGAAAACAAGATTTTAAAACTACATAAACCTTAAAAGGTTATGCTTATGGTTTGAAAATAATAAAAGAAAATATAAGGAAAGTATAGTTTTATGATCATGGTTATTTTCATCTAATCAAAATAGTATATTATTGCTTATTTGAATTCAACTTATATAATAAGCTAATAGGAAAGCTTATTTGATTATTTTTAAGCTTATGTGACTTATATATGTTGCGACCTAAAATAGAAAACACAAGGAAATATTTGTTCAAGCTTGTTTCGTGTAACTTAAATTTATTAAGCTTATTTTGTGCTTATTTTCATTCGGCTTATATAATAAGCTTTTAAAAAGCTTATTTTAATTATTTTGAGCTTATTGGGCTTATATTTTGGTTTGGCCCAAACTAGAAAAAGAAGAAGAAATATTTATTTAGCTTATTATGTTTTGACTTATATTTTGTTAGCTTATTTTTTAGCTTATTTTGTAAGGACAAATGGTAAACTTATTCGGCTTAATAAATAAGCCCGAATATAGCTTATTGAGCTTATAGCCGCGTCCCACATACAAGGCCAACACCATGAGCTTATTTATGAGCTTATGTGGTTCGGCTTATTTTAATGTGGCTTATTGTGAGCTTATTAATAGCTTATTATTAAGTCTCGTGTTTATTATTTAATGTTTTGCCTATCGGACTATATGGATAAGTAAAACTATATTTTTGGACTTAACAGGCCAATGCCCAACATAAATACAATACACCAAGGCATAAAGCTACGGTGTAGCTTATTGAATAAGTTCGTAAATAGCTTATTTAATAGTGTACGACTTTGACGCTATACATTTAACTAATTTTAAACGTTGGACGTTGCGAATAATAATCAATTTTATGATGTATAGTTTGTAATTGTGAAAAGTGGATTGAAAGTAAATTGAAAGTGGTTTTAAATAAAGTCTACGACTTTAGAAAACGTGTAAACACGAACGGGTCATGCCGAAATTTTTATAAATTATTATACTTAGTAAATATTAGAAAACGCACATGATAAAACTAGATATACATGAATTCATTAGAGTGCCAAACAATATATATATATATATATATATATATATATATATATATTTACTTAAACATTTATATGTATATAATATTAATATACATACCATTATTTACTCTTTTTACTTACGAAAACATTTTTACTATTATACGATCACAAGCGTTAATTTTGTAAACATATTATCAAAAGTACACTAGTATATGCTTATGCATTATCCGAAATTCGTTACTACTCCGATATTAAACCAAACCCTCATTTCATAGGTTGTCTTTGTGAACCGTTGTTCGTTATCGTGTGATTTATTCTAGACTATTCTTCTTCAATTCACCAATCGAGGTGAGTTCATAGCCCCACTTTTAAATTATTTTGAATAATTGTTTTATAACTTGGGGTGAGAAACATTGCTTGTTTTAAAACTGGACACAAGTACTATACGTGAGAAATTCCCCATTTACGTGTTGCCTAAGTAGCGTTTAGACCACTATTGCCCGAATTATCATGAACTGTTAATTTCTTGACCGGAGGACCGGTTAAGGGAGCGCGAGTGAATAAATAGATCTATTGGGACTAATTATCCCTATCCGGGTAAGAAGCACTTACTAGTTCGAGACTTCCAAGAACTAACGGATATATGTCATGTCGAAACTAGTTAGGTGGTCTTTGGTCGGACACCTGTAGGGCAAGCCTTTTATAGCACTGTACATGCTATCCATCAGTATTAGCTTCGGTGTCATGAGCTTAGTGCAACGTAAATGCCTCTTTATGTGAAGTTGTATCTCCTATAACTGTCGCATACGTTTTGATAATCTTGTGGTCCACATTAAATACATTTGAACAAAACCTATGAATTCACCAACTTTATGTTGACGTTTTAAGCATGTTTTTCTCAGGTGCTTAGCATGGATGTCGTTGCTTGATCTATATGAAGTCTAATTGCCCGAACCAGTTTTCCAGATTCCATCTATGTTATCTTAAATACCGTTGTTGAACTTATTTAAGCTTTCGCATTTTAACTTTGAATCTTTTAAATTTGATCGATGTAAAACTTATTATTATTTTAAATTTATGCAACGGTGTTTATTTTTAAAACGTACCCTTAGAGGTCGTTCTTTATGCTTTGTACTTGAGATATCCGATGAACGTCACGCCCCCGGACACTAAATCGGATGGGACCCTATTTGGGGGTGTGATAGAGCTTTTATTGTTTGTTGAATTGTGATCTTGTGTTACTATTTCATTAAGAATTCTTCTAATATTAAAGATTAGATTCTGCATAATCTTTAATACACTTAACAAAGTTTCTTCTATAGTTGTGTTAGATTTATCTAATATAACTAAACCTTAAACAAGCTTAAGGAATTTGATCTATTGAAGTGGGATCCAACAAGAGGTATTCTATAATTAGGACAACAAGTGGTATCAGAGCTTGTTGCTTTGAGAAACTTTGCTAGAAGATATGGATCAAGATTCTGCACACATGGTGGTTGTATCCAAAGTTCCCATGCTTAAACCGGGTGAGTTTGAGTTATGGAGGATGAGGATTGAACAATACATCCAAATGATAGACTATGCACTATAGGAAGTCATAGAGAATGGAAACACTGCACCAAAAACAATAGTTGTGGAGGGTGTTGAGAAAGTAATGCCTCCTACAACTGCTGAAGAGAAGGCTCAGAAAAGATTAGAGGTAAAAGATATAAGTACTTTAATGATGGGCATTCCTAATGAACATCAGTTAAAGTTTAACTCAATTAAGGATGCTAAGCTATTGATGGAAGTTGTAGAAAAGAGATTTGGTGGGAATGCAACTACAAATAAGACCCAAAGGAATCTTTTAAAGCAACAATATGAAAACTTTACTGCTCCAAGCTCAGAGATGCTTGATCAAACTTTTAACAGGCCTCAAAAGCTTGTGAGTTAGTTGGAGCTTTTAAGAGAAACAATTTCACAAGAAGATGTGAACCAGAAGCTATTAAGAAGTTTATCACATGAGTGGAACACACATGTTGTTGTGTGGAGGAATAAAACTGATTTGGATACAATAAGCATGGATGATCTCTACAACAACCTTAAGGCATATAAACCAGAAGTCAAAGGGATGTCTAGCTCAAGTACAAGCACACAGAACATGGCTTTTGTGTCCTCTTCAAATAACAACAATAGCAGCACTAATGGAACAGTTAGTACTGCTCAAGCAGTTAATACTGCTAATGAAGTTTCTGCTGCTAATACTCAAGTTAATGCTTCTAATATTGACAACTTGAGTGATGCTGTTATTTGTGCATTCCTTGCTAGTCAACCAAATAATCCTCAACTTACACATGAGGACTTACAACAAATCCATCCAGATGATTCGGAAGAGATGGATTTGAGATGGCAAATGGCTATGTTGACTATAAGGGCTAGAAGGTTTTTAAAGAATACATGTAGGAAGCTAACTATCAATGGCAATGAGTCTGTTGGATTTGATAAGTCTAAAGTGGAGTGCTACAACTGCCACAAGAAAGGACATTTTGTTAAAGAATGCAGAGCTCCAAGAAATCAAGACTACAAGAATAAGGAAAGCACAAGAAGGACTGTACCTGTGGAAACATCCACTTCTACAGCTTAGGTGTCATGTGATGGTCTTGGTGGGTATGACTGGAGTGATCAGGCATAGTAAGGACCTAATTATGTACTCATGGCTTACTCATCTTCAAGTTCTAACTCAAAGGTATCTAGCAATTCAAATTGCTCAAAATCTTTGAAAACTGTTGAAACCCTTAAATCTCAATATGATCAACTACATAAAGATCTTAAGAAATCTGAGTTAATGGTTCTAGCTTATAAGTCAGGATTAGAGTTAGTATAAGAGAAACTTGAAGTTTATAAGGCAAATAAGTCTATTTATTCACAAGATATAAAGGTCTTAAAATTTGAAATTGAATGTAAAGATATAGCTATCAGAGAGCTCAGGAAGAGGCTAGAAATAGCTCAAAAAGAAAAGGATGGAATTTAATTTAATGTAGACAAATTTGAAAATGCATCTAAAAGCTTAAACAAACTCATAGAAGTCAGATTGTTAATAACTGCAAGAAAGGCATAGGCAATAATGTAGTTCTACCTCCCTACACAGGAAACTTCATGCCTCCAACACATGACTTGTCTTTTACTAGTTTAGATGAGTTTGTTAATAAGCATGTAATTTAGAACAGAAAGTCTGATGAAGATGTGTCTAAGGTAGTTAGGAAGTTTAATGATTCTCTAATTATTAAAGATTAGGTGTTAGATAGTAAGGAAGAAAATGTGCCTCAAACTAAAACTGAGAAGAAAACAGTTAAGCATAGTATTGCTAAGATAGAGTTTGTCAAACCTAAGCAACAAGAGAAAACTACTAAGAAAATTGTTAAACAAGTTGAGAAACATAGGCAAAACACTCACAGTCGAAGAGGCAATCAAAGAAATTAGAACAATATGATTTCTCAAAGACTAGGAAGCAATTTTGAGATGTTTAATAAGGCCTATTATATGTGTGGAAGTTTTGATCATTTGCATGTTGACTGCAATTACCATCATAAACAGTTTCAAAAACATAGGATGGTAAAACCTGTTTGGAACAATGCTTAAAGGGTGAATCATCAAAACCTTGCTAAAAAAACTCACCCCTGTGCTAAAAAGAACATGGTTCCAAGAGTAGTACTAATGAAGTCTGGCTTAGTATCAGTTAAAACTGCTAGACAAGTTAATGCTGCTCACACAAAAACAACAATAAATGCTGCTAGACCAATGTCATATCTTTCTAAAACAGCACATTCAACTGTTAACATGCCCATTCACAAGAATACAACATTTAAAAATAGTAATTTTAATCATAGGGTTAATACTGTTAAGGATAAAAATGTTAATACTATAAGGCCAAAAGCAGTAGTTAATGCTGCTAGGCCAAAAGCAGTAGTTAATGCTGTTAAGGGAAATAATGTTAATGCTATTAAGACCTCAGCTTGTTGGGTTTGGAAACCAAAGACTAAAGTTTTAGACCATGTTTCTAAACACAATAGTGCATCAATCACCCTAAAGAAGTTTGATTATGTTGATGCACAAGGCAGATCTAAGTCAGTGATGGCTTGGGTCCCCAAAAGAAACTGATTTTCTTATCTAATGTGCAGGGCAATCCACAAATGGATTTACAAGATCAAGGAGTGATTGATAGTGGATGCTCAAGGCACATGACAGGGAACATGTCCTATCTTACAAACTATGAAGAGATATATGGAGGATATGTTGCTTTTGGAGGGAACCCTAAAGGAGGGAAAATCACAAGAAAAGGTACACAGTCTAATGGTTTTACAGATACAAAAGCAAGTGATAATTCAGGTCAAGCTAGAAAGGAGACAGAACCTGTCAAAAATTACATTTTGCTACCATTATGGCCTGCTGATCCACCATATTCCCAAGATCCAAAGAGTTCTCAAGATGATGGATCCAAACCTTCAAGTGATGATGGAAAGAAGGTTGATGAAGATTCAAGAAAAGATGGTGAAGGTATTGATCAAGAGAAGGAAGATAATGCTAACAGCACTAACAATGTTAATGCTTCTAGCATAAATGAAGTTAATGTTGTTGGTGGAAAAACAAGCATTGAGCTTCCACTTGATCCAAATATGCCTGAATTGGAAGATAATATCATATTTTAAGATGATGAAGATGTTGGTGCAGAGGCTGACATGCACAATTTGGATACAACAATACAAGTCAGTCCTATTCTAACTACAAGAATTCATAAAGATCATCATCTTAATCAAGTGATTGGAGATTTGCAATCAGCTACACAAACAAGAAAGATGTCAAAGAATTTGGAGGAACATGGGTTTGTTAGTACTATTTAACCAAGAACAAACCATAAAGACCTTCAAAACTGCTTGTTTGCTTTCTTTTTATCACAGGAAGAACCCAAAAAGGTAATTCATGCATTAAAGGATCCAAGCTGGATAGAGGCTATGCAGGAAGAGCTTCTACAATTCAAGTTACAAGAGTTTAGACTTTAGTGGATTTACAAATAGAAAAAGGGCTATTAGCACTAAATGGGGTTTTCAAGAAATATAAAAGGATGAAGAGGAATTATGATAAGAAATATAGCAAAGATTGGTTGCTCATGGAATACACATGTGAATGGATTGACTTTGATGAAGTCTTTTTACTTTATTGCACAAGAATTGAAGCAATTAGGCTATTTTTAGCTTATGCTTCATTTAAAGATTTTGTGGTGTATCAAATGGATGTAAAAAGTTGATTTTCACTATGGGGAAGATTGAAAATAGAAGTGTATGTTTGTCATTAATCGACCAGGATTTGAAGATTCAGACTTTCACTGATAGTGGTATGACATTGGTTTGATAAATTTGAGAAAAAGAGCACTGGTAATGGAGGCCAGTCATAGCTCCTGAGCGGGGTGTTTGAACCTGGTTTTCAATCATATCTGTGGGACTTTTGAGTTTCAAAGACGGGGGGGAATAAAGGGAAAGGATTTAAAAAGGAGTTATCAAAGAGGGGAAAAAATTGACAGACCTTTATTCATCAAAATGATACAAAGGTGGAATTTTACTTAGTTCCAAGTGTATGGTGAGGATGATTTTATCTTGGGGTTTAACAATTGAAAAAGGGAGAAGAGAGTGGGTGTGTTGCAATGCATTTTTGAAGGAAGGGTTTTTGTGAATTGTTTATAGGAAGTTTATGCATGAGATAATGTTCAGGATGACGTTCTTTTTCAACATATCTGTTGGACAATGAGTTTCAAAGAGGGAAAATTGACAAGACCTTATTCATCAAAAGATACAAAGGTGATATTTTACTAGTCCAAGTGTATGTGGATGATATTATCTTTGGTTTAACAAAGAAAGAGTTGTGCAATGCATTTGAGAAGTTTATGCATGAGAAATTTCAGATGAGTTCTATAGGAGAACTTACATTCTTCTTGGGATTACAAGTACAACAGAAGAAGGATGGCATATTTATTATTCAAGATAAATATGTTGATGAAATTTTAAAGAAATTTAGGTTTACAAAAGTCAAGACTGCAAGCACACCAATAGAAACTCAAAAGCCTTTGCTTAAGGATGAAAATGATAAAGATGTAGATGTTCATATATATAGGTCAATGATTGGTTCATTGATGTATCTTACATCTTCAAGACCTGACATTATGTTTGCAGTGTGTGCCGGTGCTAGATACCAAGTCAATCCAAAGGTTTCACATCTTCATGCTGTGAAAAGGATTTTTAGGTACTTAAAAAGTCAACAAAAATTGGGATTTTGGTATCCAAAAGATTCTCCTTTTGATTTAGTAGCATACACTGATAATGATTATGCTGGAGCAAGCTTGGATAGGAAGTCTACAACAAGAGGTTGTCAATTTCTTGTATGTAGAATAATATCATGGTGGTGCAAGAAACAGACAGTGGTTGCAAATTCCACAACAGAAGCTGAATATGTGGCTGCTTCAAGTTGTTGTGGACAAGTGTTTTGGATTCAGAATCAATTGGGTACAATTTTATACCTACCAAGATCTTTATTGACAATAACAGTACTATTTGCATAATTAAAAATCCTGTTTTTCATTCAAAAACAAAGCATATAGAGATTAGACATCACTTTATTAGAGATTGCAATGAAAAAAATTTGATTCAAATGGTTAAAATCCATACTGACAAGAATGTTGCAGATTTGCTTACAAAAGCTTTTGATGTAAGTAGATTTCAATATTTGATTTCTAGTATTGGAATGTTAAATCTCTAAAATCTTTTATCTCTTTATGTTTTTGTAGAGTTTTGTATGAATTAGTACTGTTATTCATGTCATTAAAAGTTTCTGTTGTTAATTATAATTAGTATTGCTGGTTATACTTAATACTACTGAGTTAATACTGTTAGTTATACTTAATATTGCTGGTATAATTAATATTGTGAAAATTGCTATGGCTTGTGTTTTCTTGGTTTTTGGACTAACATTTTTCAGAAAAAGCAAAGAAAAGTGTTAGATTTAACAGAGTGGTTGGTGAGCTAAAAGAATTGAGAGAGTTGGTGAGAATAAAAACAGAAAGAGAGCTGTGTAAAATCAGACAGAGTGATTTGGTGAGAAAAAGAATTGAGAGAATTAAGTGAGCATAAAAACAGAAAGAGAGCTGTGTGATATAAAAACAGACAGAGTGTACAAGTGAGTAAAAGAATTAAGAGATAGTGAGTTAAAAATAGAAAGAGAGGACCTCTATTTTTTTAATGAATCTTAAAGTTTGGAATGGAATTGGAGTTAATGCTGGTGACTCAAAGTTACTGTTGTTAGGCATAACTTACTACTGCTGGTTGTAAGTTAATGCTGCTAGGCATAACTTACTGCTGAGTTAATACTGCTGGGTTACTTACTACTGCTGGTTGAAAGTTAATGCTGCTATGCATAAAGTTACAACTGCTAGTGAAAGTTAATGCTGCTAGGCATAAACTTACTATTGCTGTTGAAAGTTAATGCTGCCAGACATAACTTACTACTGCTGGTGATGGTTAATGCTGTTGAGGGTATTTTCATAAATACTTCGATTAAGGGTTTCAATCACTCATTTAATCGATTTCACTCTTTCATATACTTATTAATCATAAACCCTAACTCAATTTTATCATCCATTATCAAAACCCAATACAATGACGACCCTAAAGGTTGCTGATACTCACAACATGGTCGCGTTTTTGTCTAAACCCGCTAAAAGTGAAGGGTTTGAACAAATTGTGGATTTTCTGAATGCAAACCCTATAAGATATGCACTAACGATCAATCCCATTATATACATTTCATGCATAGAACAATTCTGGTCTATTGTCAGAGCAAAAACTGTTAATGGGGAAGTACAGTTACAAGCCCTAATGGATGGGAAGAAGATAATCATAACTGAGTCAACTATGAGAAGAGATCTTCAACTAGAAGATGCTGAAGGTGTTGATTGTCTACCTAATTTTACCATCTTTGAACAGCTCACTGATGGGGTATGAGAAAATTTCACAGAAGCTTACTTTCTATAAGGCATTCTTTTCCTAACAATGGAAATTTTTGATTCATACTATTTTACAATGCCTAAGTTCTAAGACTACTGCATGGAATGATTTTAGTAGCACTATGGCATCTGCAATCATCTGTTTAGCTACAAATCATAAGTTTAACTTTTTAAAGTACATTTTTAAAAGTATGCTTAAAAACCTGGAGAATGTGACTAGTAAATTTTTGATGTATCCAAGGTTTGTATAAGTCTTTTTGGATAAGCAACTAGAAGGGATGTCAAATCATAATAGGATTTATGTTACACCCTCTCACACTAAGAAGATTTTTGGAAACATAAGAAGGGTAGGGAAAGGTTTTTCTAGAAGGGAAACACCCTTATTTCCAACAATAGTAGTACACAATAAAAAAGAAACGGGTGAAGGTTCAGCAAATCCTACTGATCCCTATCACACACCCACCATTATTCAATCATCTCCTCCACCTCAAAAGAAACAAAAACCTAGGAAGCCAAAGAGAAAGGACGATCAGATACCTTAGTCTAGTGGTCCTACTGAACATGTAGCAGATGATCCAAGGCAACACCTAATGAAGCTGGTTCCCAAGGAACTACTTCAGGTGGTGGTCCCAAGCGCCAAGAAACCATGGGGGATACTACTACTCAAACTAGGTTTGAGAGTGTATCTAAATTTTCCAATGATCCACTGCTCGCAAGAGGTAACACACTTCGAAGTGGTAAGGATAGTCTGAAACTTAATGAATTGATGGAATTATGTACCAATTTACAAACAAGAGTTCTTGATTTGAAGAAGACAAAGACCACTCAAGCTAGTGAGATTGACAGTTTGAAAAGGAGGGTCAAGAAGCTTGAGAAGAAGAAGAGGTCAAGAACTCATGGCCTTAAAAGGTTATACAAAGTTGGTCTTACAGCTAGGGTAGAATCCTCTGGAGATAAAGAAAGTTTTGGTGAGGATGCATCCAAACAAGGGAGGATAAATGCTATAGATGCTGATGAAGACATTAACCTGGTTAATGATCAAGATGATACTGATATGTTTAATGTGAACACTTTGACTGGTGATGAGGTGTTAGCAGTACCAGAAGTTACTGTTAAAGATGTGAATTTAACTATTGATGAAGTTACTTTGGCTCAAGCACTTGCTGCTTTGAAAAGTGTAAAACCCAAGGTAAAAGCCAATATTGTAGAAGGACCAAGTATACCAGTTAGTTCTGCCAGTACAAAGGTTAGTGCTGCTACAACTACAACAACTGCTACAATTCCAACTCCAAGGAAAGGAATTGTCATTACTGAGCTGGGTACATCTACAAAAACAACAACAATTTCTTCACAACCATCACATGCAAAAGTTCATGACAAAGGCAAAGGAATAATGGTAGAAGAACCTGTGAAGTCTATGACAAAGAAATATCTAGTCAGGCTTGATGAAGAAATTGCTTCAAAATTACAAACTGAGTTTGATGAAGAGGAGAGACTTACAAGGGAGAAAGATGAAGCCAATGTTGCCTTGACTGAAGAATGAGATGATATTCAGGCTAAGGTTGATGCTGATTACCAGTTGTCTTAAGGACTGCAAGCTCAAGAGCAATAAGAATTGACTGATGAAGAAAAGGCAAGGTTATTTGTACAATTCTTAGAGCAAAGAAGAAAACACTTTGCAGCTAAAAGAGCAGAAGAGAAAAGGAACAAACCACCAACCCAAGCTCAACAAAGAAAAATCATGTGTACTTACCTGAAGAATATGGAAGGAAAGAATCCCAAAGGCTTAAAGAATTTTTCAGAAAATGTTTGACAAAGCTTTCAAGAGGGTGAATACATTTGTTGACTTCAAAACAGATTTGGTGGAAGGTAGTTCAAAAAGAGCAGGAACTGAGCTGGAACAAGAGGTCACTAAAAAGCAAAAGGTGGATGATGTTCAAGAAACAGCTGAAGTAGATGATGATCAAGAAGCAGCTAAGATTAAAGAGCTCATGGAAATTGTTCCTGATAAAGAGGAAGTAGCAATTGATGCTATTCCTTTGGCTGTTAAGCCTCCAAGCATTGTTGACTGGAAGAGCCATAAAGAAGGGAAGAAAACCTATTACCATATAATCAGGGCTGATGGAAGTTCAAAGATGTACTTATTCTTCAGTCATATGCTCAAAAAATCTTACAGTAAAGATTTAGAAACTCTGTGGAAATTAGTAAAAGCTAAGCATGGGTCAACAAGGCCACAAGAGGGCTATAAGAGAGTGCTATGGGGTAATCTAAAGGTAATGTTTAAACCTCATGTAGAAGATACAATATAGAGAAATCAACAAGATTACAAAGTGTTAGAATGGAAGCTATATGACTCATGTGGAGTACATTTCTTAAGGATGTAACATATGCAGATCTATATGTTGGTAGAGAAGAAATATTACCTTACACCTGCTACAATTACTGATATGTTAAACAAGAAGCTTCAATGTGATCATTTCAGTGAAATGGCATATCAGCTTCTTAAACTTCTCACAAAACAGCTTAAGAATCCATGAAGTGTTTGGAAGCATCCTCCTGGTGATTAATGAAGCTTTCAATGAAGAAACTTGAGATTTTGAAGAAGAATATCAAGTTTAGGGGAGGATTGTTAGGATTAAAAGACTTCTTGATGATCTTAGAGTTACTGCTGCTAAGCTAAAGTTAGTGTTGTTCATTAACTTTAATGAAAAATATGCTAAGTAGTTAGTGCTGCTAGTATAAAGTTAGTACTGCTAGTTCACAGTTACTACTGTTAGTATATATTAGTACTGCTAGTATAAAGTTAGTACTGCTAGTGTAAAGTTAGTACTGTTGGTGAAGATTGAAGAAAATATTCTAAGTAGTTACTACTGCTTGTGCTCAGTTAATGCTGCTGGTGTATAAGTTACTACTACTCAAAGATTAAGACTGCTGAAAGAGTTTCTACTGTTAGAGAAAGGATAAAGACAGAAGAAAGGATAAAGATTGTTTGGAGATCAAGATTACTTACGTGATAAGTATTAGTTATTTATAGAATAGATCATAGAGAATATTCTAAGTCTTAGGAATATATTGTAAATCGACTAGGACTCCTTGGTGTATAAAAGGATGTCCTAGGGTATAGAGTTTAATATGTTGTTTACGATTTGATAAGTGTTATTTATACTTCAAGGTTTTGTAACCCTAATACTAGGAGAGTATTCGTATTATTCTTAATAATATTGGAGCTTTTATTGTTTGTTGAATTGTGATCTTGTGTTACTGTTTCATTAAGAATTCTTCTAATATTAAAGATTAGATTCCGCATAATCTTTAATACACTTAACAAAGTTTCTACTATAGTTGTGTTAGATTTATCTAATATAACTAAACCTTAAACAAGCTTAAGGAATTCGATCTATTAAAGTAGGATCCAACAAGAGGTATTCTACAACTGGGACAACAAGATTAAAGAAAATTCCTGAGGAACTTAGAATTCAATATGCTTTTCCAGCTCTAGTCCCTGAAGAAGCCTCATCCTAAACCTCAGGAATAAAGAGGAAGCATATGGAACTGAAACCTAAAGTCAAGGTGCATGGGCTGAAATGTAATAGGAGCCTCCCTGAAGGAGTTCCTTTTATCAACTATATGGTTATCGAAGAACCTGAATATAGGATCTTTTTCATAGATGTTTTTGGTGATTAGGCATTCTAAAGAAAATGCAAGATTCTCCCTGAAGCTAAGAAAGATGATTGCTGATCACCCAGACCAAGACAAGCTAAAATATAAGAAAGTAAAGCTAGAAGCATTGGGATACCATGTAGAATGAAGCACTCCTATGATTATCTTTGTATTATCTTTTGTAATAGATGATAGG